>PVKB01000570.1:513050-655685 GCA_004027205.1 Ctenodactylus gundi
GAAGGGAGGGAAGAGAGGGTAGGGGGAGGGACAAAAGGAGAGCGGGAAAGCCCTTGTCAGTTTGACAAGAAACGTATGTGCACAAAACGCTCAACTCCATTGTAAACCTTAAATTCTGCACTTGCACATATCAATAAAATGGAGGGAAAAAGATGAGAAACTCTTAATGAAGAAACAGGAACAACCACCTTCCTGCCACTGAACAGACCTTCTGAAACCACTGGTCTCCGCACAAGGGGGACTCTGGGGTTCTCTTTCTATTTTTTTCCCTCTTCTTCTTGACATAGATTGGCTTATGCTGGAAACTAGCTAAGAAATTTAGAAATATAGGCAACAGAATTAGAAAGAGTTTGAACCCTGACCCATCTAACCCTGACAACTCGGTACGATAAACTATATTAAAATGTATGGCCGTGGAGGAAGGGATCAATAGATTCCCTTCTGTCTGTGACGAGCCTGCTCTAAATGAGAGTGAGAGGGGAGCAGTCAGCTCGGGGACGCAGCCTAAGGAGTCTCAGGTTCACGTTCACCCAGTGGCCACCTTTGTAGAGAAAGAGAACGTGGGAAGGCTTTCTACAAAGAAGAGCTGAGACATTTGCTTTGTTATTTTAAACCCAAGAAAGCATTCTGAGTTACATATGTTTTATAAATTACACGACCACCACTGTGGGCCTGATCTAAGATGCTCTTTTAACTTACTGTAAAATGACTGAAAACTCAACTTCTCCTGGGAAGTTGGTAGGAGACGTGGTAAGAGGGTTCAGGGCTTCTATGCCCGAGACTACCCTCTACCTGTAGCTAGAGACCTCATCTAGGGTTCCACACTCTCTCCCCCACCCCTTTAGGCCTACAAATGCACCAGGGTGCATCTCCACCCTATCTTGTAACCTCCATAGTTGGAGGACATCACCTGCCAAGGGTGGGAAATAACTTGAGTCCTCAGAGAAACTAGCATCACTAATCCCAGAAATCCTCATACCTCTTCACGTCATGAGTTAATCTTCTACAACAAAGGAACCGGAGGCCACTCTTACGGTGTCCTCTCCAAACTGGGTGCCATTTCTTTATTGCTTGCTCTTGCTTTCATCCCTACCTGCATCCTTTTCTTTTCCACGATTTTTTTTGGGGGGGCTCTGTAATCCTCCCCTTTTTTCCCAAAATTCTGTTATCTATTTCCATCTCCTCCAAATAAACCCACTTTGTTCTTTTCTTCCCCTGTGCACTCCTGGAGATTGAAATAAGAAGCTTGCTACTACAGAGCTACAGAGCTACAGAGCTATATTCTCAGCCCTTGCTGGTTTTTCTTTTTTCTTTCTTTCTTTCTTTCTTCCTTTCTTCCTTTCTTTCCTTCTTTCCTTTTTTTGAGACAGGATCTGGCTAAATTGCTCAGGGTGAGTTCAAACTTGCCATCTTGCCACAGTCCCCAGAGTGCTGGTATTACAGGGGTGTGTTGCCACACCCCACTCAATCCTACTTTCTTATTAGAAAGGGCCACTCAAATGGAGAATCGCCATGGGCATCTACTGCAGCATCACCAACTCGGATACGCCAACCACAGTAAAGAGGCCTTAGCCGAATGTTACCGCGATGGAGGGAACACCCCTCTGGTCACCATCCACATGGGTCCAAACCGGGTTCTCTTAGCTGTTCTCTTCTCTCCTTTGCCACAACAGAAGAATTTGTATACATGGAGCAAACACGAAGGGACTGCTAGAGTTATTAAAAGGAAGTGACTTGCTTTTAGGTTGTGATTCCTTAGCTAAATATATCTAAAGAACTTTTGAAACAATGAAGCTTTCTTTTCTCTATGAATTTTTTCTTTGATTATTAGGATAGTTTTGCTTGATGTTATAGTTTGAATTTGTTTTCAGAGTTTGTGCATTGGAAACCTACTTCTCAATGCAGCTATGTTGGGAGGGGTAGCCTAATAACTGTGGTCAGATCGTGAAGGTGACACAAGAGTTAGTCAGTTATTGCAAGAATGAACTTCTTATAAAGCAAGATCTTCCCTCTTTTACTCTCTCAATCTCTGTTGAGCTTTCACCTCTGCCATGGGATAAAGCAGCAAGACGCCCTCAACAGACATGGGCATGTTGCTATTAGAATCCCCAGCCTTTGGAAAGGTGACACATTCCTCTTTTTTGTTCTTTTTGGAGACAGAGTCTCACTCTGTAGCCCAGGCTGGTCCTGAATCCACTATAGAGCCCAGGCTGGCCTTGGAGTCACAGCAATCCTCCTGCCTCAGCCTCCCGAGTGCTGGGATTACAGGCGTGCGCCATCACGCCCAGCTTTATGAGGTGCTGGGGACTGGGACTTCAGGCCTTGTCCTTGCTAGGCACTTTAACCACTGTGCCATTCCTCCAGCCCAGGGACAAGTGTCTACCCCCTCTGTTATGGAAATACAAAATAGAGCATAACCTTAGGTTTCAGCTTGCATGCCATGGTGACACAAATTGATAGCCGCCTGTACGTGGAGTGTCGGAGCCACCATGAGAAACAGATAAGCTTTTTCCTCCTTCCTTTGAGAAATCTCTGCACATACCTGGTAGACAGAGCCCAACGAAGACTAGATGTTGGGTACAGAAGGCAAAAACACTTAGAAGTCCCTTGCAGCAAAGACCTGCATTCTCTGACACAGAGCTGCCATCCTCTCAGCATCACTGAACGCTCTCCAGGCAGGTGGGAGAGCATGCTTCCTGGGCCCCGGCCCTGACATGTGGCTGGAGGCATCAGGCATGGTCATCTGGCCTTCTCAGGGCAGCAGCTCGCCCAGGAACGGGACACCCCTTCCCACCAAGGACTGGACCTGGGCTGTTGGCCCCACAGCCTTGAGCTCCACTAATGATGGTTTTGCACATTGGTCAATGTACCTGATTTTTACACTTTATCTTAATGTAATATTTTGTTCCTCTTTGTCCAGTTCCTGCAGGCAGCAGGAAGCACTCTTACTGTCGGGATTCGTGTGAAACATTAAGTGGGGGTGGCTCCCATCTCTGCAAGACACTTCCGAGAATCCCAGCATTTAAAAAGAAATGCATCTGCTTGTCACAAGGCATTTGGCCACAACCAACATGCAGTGACAATACAGACACTGTCACTTACTCGGCAGGAAACAAACAGGCAGGTGGTTCCAGAGCCCGCGCAGCAGCTCAGCGCGCTGTCACCAAGGACCTTGCGTCCTTCCTGCCTGGTGCCTCTCAGACACATTGGCATTTTCACCCAAGGCTGCGGCACAGGTGGCAGTTACGGTCCCAGCATCATCCGCCTCCACACAAACGCTTTCGTTTCAAAGAGAGTCTGTTTAACTCCCTGTGTCTTCTTTTTTTAAATGGGGGAGCAACATTCTTTCTAGAATCACTTGCCCTTGCACCTCATAGGGCATGACAGAGTCACTTGTCTCCCCCACACACACACTCATTGGCAAAAGGGAAAGAGATTATTAAACTTGTCTACAGCAGCCCATCCCCAGAGCTCATCTCCCCTGAGCTTGTTGTTTTCTGAATATATTTAATGACAACAAAAAATTTCTTTAACCACGGAAATCTTGAGAAATAGACAAGTTGTAGAATCACACCCCAAAGTCTCGTTCTTGAGCTTTTATTTCAACTAATTCTAGCCACGTACAATTTTAGTTTAAACAGATGCCTAATGGTTTGTGGTCACCCTTCTCGGCACAGTTATTACTGAACTTGTGTTCAGTTGTGTTGAGTCTAGACCCTTAATGTCAACCAGACTCAAGTTGACCTTGTACTACTGCAGGAGAGCACCCGGTGAACGCAGGGAACTGTCCAGCAGGGCAGCAGGGAGGAACTACGGGTTGCTGCCAGGTGTGGGCTCCAGTTGGCAAAGAGCAGGTGCTCATCAAGGTCTTGGTTCCTATTCCAGTTGCATGAAGATGCTATTTGGGCCAGTCTGCTTTCAAATTTTGACAGCTAGAGATAGATATTGGAAATGTATGTATTTTCTTTTTGAGACAGGGTCTTCTCTGTAGCCCTGGCTGGTCACTATATAACTCAGGCTGGCCTTGGGATCACAGCAATCCTCCTGCTTCAGCCTCTCAAGTGCTGAGATTATAGGCTTGTGCCAGCACACCCGACTTTATCTGGTGCTGGGGAGTCGAACTCAGGGCCTTGTGTTCGCTAGGCAAGTGCTCTAACCTCTGTGTCATTCCTCCAGCCCCTGGAATTACATGTATTTTCAAAAACTAAAAAAGCCTTTGATCTTTAAAAAATAGTACTTAGTTATTAAATATGTTGAAGAATTCTCTTTCAATGTTAATTATAAATGAATATTTATACTTGTTATCTTCTATCTATTTTCACAAGTGGTCTGGAGAAGCTGATAGAAACCCTGAACCAGCCCAGTAGATCACATCAATGTGAGTTTCCTAGGGGTGATACTGTACTGTCCTTATGCAAACTGTCACCTCTGAGGACACGGGGTGAAGGATATGATGGACATCTCTGCAGTATTTCTTGCATCTGAAGTACATCTACGATGATCTCCAAACAGTCTAATACTTAAAAATGAATAGTCAAGAGAATAAAATATATGTAAGTGTTACATAGAGGAGAGTGAGCAGAAAGAAGGGGCAGAGGATGGTGAGCAGGAAACGGCCAGTCCAGGGGACAGAGAAGAGCAAGATTCCCAGCGGCCACAGTAAAGAGGGGAGTAATTCCAGGAATCACGACACTCATAAGATCTTCCTTACGCCAGAGGCGAGGTAACGCAGCTGTGATGCTACAACCTGAGAGGGACCTGCTCTTCGGGGTTACGTTCACAATATCCAATGACACTCTTACAAGAGCAAAATAAATTGTAATTTCTAGGACTACTTTCATATTTCCCATTTTATTTTAAATAGATTATTTTTAAATACTCATAAAGATACATTGCTGGTATTTATATCCATATTCAGTGTATATTACTCCACAATATAAATTTAAGGGAAAGAAATTTTTTCTGAAAGAGCAAAAAAATGTCAGCCGTGAGTAATGACAGCAAGTATGACGATGTCATCTGGCCACCTTTCTCCTGCCACCACCTTATGATTACTGATGTGTGGCCTCGTGCTGCTGCTGAGAATGCCCGTTCCGTAGGAGCAGTGTGTGTGTGTGGGGGGGGGGGGGGGTCTCTTCAGCGCATTTTTCTGAAGTTCTAATTTTAAGCAGAAATCAACCGCTTCCAACCATATGCCGCCACCCACCATCCCCAGCACTGATCCTCCGAACACAGCCTGCACGGGACTGGTCACACAACACTTTGGGAATCTATGTAAGTCTCTGGCCAAAGAAGCCATTCCAAAGAGTCCACAGGGGCAGCTCGTGCTTGAGGGCTCACTGCAAAGATTCTTCTTCCTGCGGACAATGGCAGAATTGGGGTCTCTTTGAACCCAGGTCTGTGCACTAAGCTGCATATCCCACTCCCCCACCCCCCTTTTTTATAACAGGCTCTCACTAAGTTGCCCAGACTGGGCTTGAGCTTGTGATCCTTCTGTCCCAGCCTCCTACAGTGATGAGACTATAGAGCTGGGAGGTCTTGTTTTTTAAGTAGTCCACAGGCAGGTGTTTCTGGGCTGGGTGTTACTTTGTTTCAGACAAGAAGAGTACACGATCTCCTCACTAAAGCAGCTGGGGGAAAACATCATAGCTTAAGATATATTTTAGGGTGTCTATAATTTAGAACAATGTATTGCATCTCTAAAATAGAGATGAGTTTAAGGATTCCTAACATAAATAATGTTAATTACCCCGAATTGATCATATACATTGTACACGTGTCAGTTACCACATTGTGTTCCTCAATTTTGTATAACCATTATGTTTCAATTTAATATAAAATAGAGAAACACTTTAAATGGTTCCATGAACTCAAACTTTATGGGTTGGTATGAATCAAAGAACAAAATCCAGACCTATGGTCTCTAATCCTGTGGAGGTGATGACCTGTTCAAGGCCAAGGTCAGATGAAGTTCTTGGAGAAGACACACAGAAGTGAGTCACATGAAAAGCAAACAGATGTGTAATCAAGACTTGAGTGCTCAGTTTGAGGAGAAATCTAAGCATCACACCTGGTAGGTGAGCCTTCAGTGGGGTCTTGGAATGAAAGTGATTATTTATATTGTGAGGGAAGAGAGGGTGTTGTTCACACGAGGTTGAGCAGGAGCATATAGGCATGAAGGTAGGGGTCAGCAGTTCACCTTTAAGGAGCTGGGATAGAGTAATGTGGTTGGCAAAGCTGGGCCACCATGGACAACAGCAGCAAAGACGTAGGAGAGGCAGGAGCCACTGAGAAAAGTCTCCGAACGCCACTTGATGGTATTGAGAAGACCCGCGGGCTGAGATCAGCAGGCACAGGCTCGCTGGCCTAACAAAGAGCAGAGGCAATGGAACGACTCGTGTGTCAGAGGTACTCTGCCTAAATTACTTTTGATCTATTGGCACATCTCTTATGATCTACTAAAAAATTAAATTT
Organism: Ctenodactylus gundi; assembly: GCA_004027205.1. NCBI lineage: Eukaryota > Metazoa > Chordata > Mammalia > Rodentia > Ctenodactylidae > Ctenodactylus > Ctenodactylus gundi. The sequence goes on from PVKB01000570.1 coordinate 519,525, forward strand.
TTCATTCATCTATTGTATTCAACAAGCACAAGTCACAAGCCCAGATTATTAATGATGTCAGATCTTGTATTACTAAAACATATGCATAAAGGTTCCATTTCTGATGACAAAAAGAGAGCCATTTGTTTCAATCACAGAGGACAATCTTATTAAACATTGCCAACTCACTGCCCGGCTGGCTGGTCACCAAGGCACAACTACAGAAAGAATGGAATCAGAGGACTGTCAATCTTCAGGTAGTGTCAGTGCCCCCAAAATAATAAACTTAGGGGGAGATAAATCTCTTCTGACTTGGGCACTTCTGCTTCTTAACTCCGGAGCCTCCAGATTTAGCATTTCCATAATCCTTTCATGGCGACAGGCTGTTTGGCAAACGCTAGTGAGGAGGGGTTGCAATGATTTTACCGGCATGGAGGCCTCCCCCATCCTCAGAGAAACTGACTTAACCTCTCAGGAAAGTCGCTGGGTAAAATAAATAAAAAGCCCCTCGTTTGATATTATATAACTACTGAGTTGTTACATCTGTTTGTAACACTGAGGTTTGAGGTCTTGTCTACAAAGGCCTATCTTTCCTCCTCCATCACAAGGTTTTTTGGTTTTAGTTTTAGTTTTTGTTTTTTGAGACCGGGCCTCGCTCTAGCTCCATCATCCAGGCTGGCCTTGAACTCACAGCAATCTTCCTCCTCCGCTTCCTGAGTGCTGAGATTATGAGATCACAGCCATCATACCCCATCACACCCAGCTTATGTGGTGCTGGGTAATCAAACTCAGTGCCTCATGCTTGCTAGGCAAGTGCTTTAACCACCGTGCTGTTCCTCCAATCCCCTCACAGCTTTTAACCTGCATTTTCTGTTATTTCTATAGAGCTTTTAATTTAGAGACCCCCTTGCCTGCATCTCCAACCTGCAGCCCACCATTTTTTGCTCTTGATATTTTTAATTTTATAATAAAATTTCAAGGAAGTTTGCCTATGTACATTAATGGCTAATTGTTGGGTATACTGTACGTGACCCAAGACAGCTCATTCGCTTAAGCAAACAAGAGACCAAAGTCTGGACACAAGATAAAGGTGAAGTTCAATGTGATTCTCATCAACAGAGAAGACATTTTCTAAGTAGCAACAGAGGATAGCACAGTAACACCCCTCTACAGTAGAGGATGGACAGCCAATGGCATAGAGATTTGGGACCCGTCACCAAAAATAAGTAAGAGTAACTAAAAAGCAAAGCAAAACAGGAGCAGAAGAGGAGGGGAGAGAGAGGCAAGGTCGCTTGCTGTGCATAGGGTCGTTACTGTTTAAACAACACTGTTATTACTGTTGAAGTTACATTTTACAGAACCCACACTTGATCTGCACTCTTCCCAAGCCCACTGACTTCTGGAGCCAGAGATCCACTTGAGTCCACTGAGTTCTCCCGAGTATCCACCCTGCATCACACTCCTTCCCCTTGGAGTGACTTCCCAAATGAAGAAGGCTGCATGACACCTTGGGGAGCCAAAGTCAGCTAACAGAGAGAGAGAGAGAGAGAGAGAGAGAGAGAGAGAGAGAGAGAGAGTGACCAGCCCTAGGGACCATGGGAAGCCAAAGAGCCAGCCACGGGGGGTCTCACAGAGGAGCTCGGTGTCCATCTGTTCCCCACAGCTGTTTGCTCTTTGTGACTAGAGAGGGCACATCCTCGAGGCATTGGCAGTATTTTGTCCATAACCCTGCTCTCCCCCCCACTACTTAGAAAGTTCAAATCATCCAGAACCATCGTATCTGTTGTGTAGACCGAAAATGCTCTCCAAAGCATGTAAAATAACCTGGGTGTGTGACATAAGTGACATCACGGAGCTTTATAAAGAGCATTGCTTGGGAACCAAGAGAGCTGAGTTCTCTCTGCGGGCTGCAGCCCGCAGCCTCTTCCACCCCTGTGATCTTCAGTTTCCTCCAGAAAACACAAATGAAGTACTTGATGGTTTTCTGATACTTCCTCCTATTTGAGCAGCCTGGAACTGAAACACATGATCATACGTCTGGAGAATCCCATGGTACCAAAATATCTAAGAAACACTTTCTGTGTCCAATAAGACAATTTTACAGAAACTGATGCCATGCTAAGAACAGGGAAAAAAAATACTGTGAATTTGGTTGTCCTTTTAAAAAATATCCTTGGAATGTCACTAATTGCTTGGGAAATCGTTGAGACGGCTTCAAAATCTAATCAAGTTTCCCACTAAGATCCAGTAAGACTTCTATATGTTCTACTTAAGAAAAGATGAATCTTTAAGTGTGTTATGGTTATTAGATATTCCTAGTATTGCCAGTTCTGCAGAGAGATACACTGCAGTACTTCCTGGTCACTCACACTTTCCACATCAGCCCAAATGTTGGTCATTCTGAAAGATGAGAGATTATCTATATAAGCTAATCATCGATTGTGTGTACACAACATTCCATTAAAATCTATGTTTTATTAAAAAAAAAAACCTTTCCTATTTCTTACAGCACACATGAGATAACAACTTCTTAAGCCCCTCTTATCATTTGTTAGATCCACCTGGAAAATTCTCACGCCTTGATACCTACATTTTCTACTCTGGGCTATGGAAAAACCAAGAGTTCCAGCTTCGTTTTCTCTATAATTTGCCAAAAAGATCAAAATAGCTTTATCACACTGTGAGGACAACCAGTTATGGGACATGATTTTCCCTGTCTTTCTTAACAGCATTTCCAAGGGAAACTTCATTTTCATGAGGCCAATCACCCCCCATGTGATGATGACTCTGACGGAATTCTCTATAGAGGTCCAGGGAAAATTTTCAGCTTCCAACAGTAAGCTCTCAACCCTGCATTTTTAAATACATTCCTACTTTCCAGACTCCACTAGAAAGAAAAAATAAGCTGATTCCATTTTCAAGTTCTTTCAGTTAAGGTCACCATTGTATGTCAACACATATGGGTTTGAAACTTCCTAACTGTCTATAAGAGATCTCTCTTTTATCCCTATATCTAATGTAATGTCAATTGCATTTTCTTTTAAAAAAATCAAATTTTGATTTTCTGAGGGTGAATTAACAAGGGCAGAGGCTGAGCAGTGAGCTGGGGACCCCTGTACCTTTGCAGCCAAGAGTACCTGTCCTAGACTGATTGCCAAGGAGAGAAATAAAAGCCCCGATCTCAGAAGAGCTGCCTTGATGTAAGTGGGAGGAGAGGTCGGAGCTAGAGTTCCCAGTCTCCTCTCCAAAGAATTAACTCCCAATGCCTGACCCGCCCCTAAAGGGAGCAGTCAGCCTCCTCTAGCTAATGAGGAGCATGTGTTGGCTCTCTTCTGTTGCCCCACCCCTGGAAAACCAAGAGTTGACTATAGCTTTAATTATAATTAGACATCACTGTCTTCTTCGCTACCAAATTCAGTCAATGGAAATTGTACTATAATTCTAGAATGTTTTCTGTCCTTTCTTACTACCTGCTGTAGTTTGGGTTTTAGATGTGGTCCAAAGGACTGTGTGTTAAGTCTTGTTCCCCAGCTCGGAACTATTAGGAAGTGAAGAAACTTCTAAGAGGTAACGTAGCGGGAAACCTGTCAGTCATTTGAGGGCATGCCTCCAAGGAGCCTGCGGGGCTTGCTCTCTTCCTTCTTTTGCTTCCCAGCTGTGAGGTAAGAAGTTTACTCCACTACACAGTGATGACATGATGTGATAACCCCAGGATCAACTGATCATGGACTAAAATCTCCAAAACTGTGAGCCAAAATAAATCTCTGACCTTTATAAGTTGATTGGCTCCGTTATTTGTTACGATGAAACACTAACACACTATGATAGCCCAAATCCAAATCTCCAGTATCGCTCATCTGGATGATTACATAAAATCATCTACTGCTTTCCCCCGTCTAGAGTAGGTCTGTGATCCAAGAGAGCCCTACCACGAAACCTTCCAACATGTACCCTTGTTTCCGTACTGAAAGCTTCAGTGGTCAAGTACAGGGCACCACCTATGCACCACTTAGAATGCCAGCCTTCCTGCTACAATAAGTTCACACTCGCCCAGAACCTGTTCAGAGTACAGTTCACACGAATACAACATCCTGGCAGTAACCTAAGTGCCCATCAGCTAGGGAATAATAAGTTAATTCTACTACATTTATGATATTGGATAACTTTCTGTATCCAATAAGAGAATTTTACTGAAACTGATGCCATGCTAAGAATAAGAAAAAAAAACCTGTGGATTTGGTTGTCCCTTTTTTAAAAATCCTTGAAATATCACTAATTGTTTGATAAATAGAAGTGTGTTACAGTTATTAGATATTCCTAGTATTGCCAGTTCTGCAGAGAGATACACTGCAGTACTTCACAGTCACTCAAGCTTTCCATATCAGCCCAAATGTTGGTCATTTTGAAAGATGAGAGATTATCATTCTTAAGGTCCTGTGCTTGCTAAGCACTGAGCTACAAACGCAGTCAGTAAGCCGCTTTTCTATGCCCTTCCACCATGATATGTCTGCTGTAGGTTCAGCAAACCAACCTTTGAAACTTTGACTCAAATTATACCCTCCCTCCTTGAAGTTACACATGTTAGGTATTCTGTCTCAGAAACAAAAAGTCAACTAATACTTACATACATTCACACACCTGCATGATTTTACTACTGTTATGATACTATGGTTCAGAGCTATAATGCTCCCCAAAGGCCTCATGAATCTAGATGTTGTGGGGGTTTTTTAGGAGATGGGGCCTGGTCAGGAGCAGTGGATTACAAGTGTGTGGTGGATTGCAGGCACGTGGTAGCTTACAGATATGTGGCCCATAAAGATATTAACTCTTCCACAGCCTCTCGGAGGCCCATGATTCCTTCCTCTTGTGATGTCAGAGCCGTTCTCCACCAGACCCTTCCTGCCATTATCAGCTGCCCAGGAGTAGAGACTGAAACCTCCTGAAACTCTGAGCTAAAACTAAACTGTGGGGTGTCAGGTAATGTGCCCCAACAATGAATAAGACAAAAAAAATGGTACCAGAGAAGTGGGGTCATTGTTGTGACTTCACCAACGATGAGGTTTATATGTCTTTGAACTGGTTTGCAGGAGGATTTTGAAAAGTTTTGAAGATGCTTCAGAAACCTTAGAATGCTGTGAGCCAAGCTTGATGGGAGATTCAGGTCAGTTTTGCATAGGCAAATATACATGAAAAAAAAAAAATTCGTGTTGTGTTTCTGTGCTAACAAATCACCGGTCGCTGTCAGAGAACGCCAAATCACAAAGTGGTTCAGAAAGCATGCAAGCTGTTCAACAGGGAATGGATAATTAGGTGTGGGACAACGTGTGTGCAATGACACTAGCTCACCGTGGAGAATAAGGGTCATTTTGAGAATTAAACACATTATCGGGAATGCGTGCAACTGACTTTGGGAAGCTTTGCTTCATACTGAGGCAGAGGGTTCCTGGAGTCTCTGGGGGATAAGGAAACAAATACCAAGCCCAACCATCTCCAAGGGAGTGTTGACGCTACACGCACATCTCCAAAATCCTATATAGAGAATAATAAGCATGAGCTGGTGTTTAACTATTTAATATCTGATAGAGGCAAAAGCAATCACCTACAAGGTCACAGACAAGCCAGCCCAGCCTTTGACCTGTGACTGTTGATTTCTCTCCTCAACCTAGGGTAACTGAGAGGTGGACAGTCTAGAAACAGAATCGAACATGTCTAATCTCCTTTATTACAATGTTCTTATTTTAACCATGTCATCAGGGGAAATGGCTGAAAATAGTGACAAATACAACATCAATAAACATAATAATAATTGATTTTCCAGAGATGAAAAATTTGAAATTAGTGACCATTTCCCCCCGGAGCTTTGGTTGATTAATTTAATGTTCATCTTAGTCTTTCGAAGACAGCCTCTCACTGCTGATCTGCTCTGCCAGACTTCGTGATGGGTTTTGTGGTTTAGGACTGGTTAAAATATATTGCACACTTCTGCAGTTTTAAAGAGTTTTAAAGAGACTTCTGATAGTTTGAGGGAAGCAGCAGCCAACAACAACAACAATAAGACACGTAATGCAATTAAGTTTCCAGAGACAGGAATTTGGGTTTCCAGACAGGACATAAGTTTAGCGACTGTCCTGCTCAACATTCTTCTAACTTAAGTATTTAAGTAACAGATCTTGAGAGATGCTGCCTATCTCCCCCTAAGAGCACCGAATTCATCCAGAAACCTCAGCTTAGAGCAAGATGGCTTTGTTTTCCTCAGTTTCTTCTTCCTTCCTTGATACTCCTTTCCTGTCCTCTTCATTCCTCTTTCCTCCTTTTACGGCTCTAAAACAATAAAAAACTTCATACCGTTTTAAGGTTTGATTGTCAGTTATGCTAGGGAACAAGCTGGGTAAATATTATTATGTTCTTTCCACCCATGAGTGAAGTGAGACAAAGAGAGAGCTAGTGATGCCTGAAGATGTCTCAGTTTTCAATTAAAAACCCAGATGTGACCATTGGAGGGACTATGTCAACTTGGGATTGGAACGGCTAAGGCAGAGCTTTTGGAGTATGTGACTGACTTACGGGCCAGCGAAAGAGGGAAGAGCACTCACCCTGGGTGCGGGCGGCCCAACCAATAGACTGCCAGCTTGAACTAAAAGTGGAAGAGGGAAGATTGTCACAGCTTCTTCTCTTGGGACAGCTCTGGCCTTTGCCATCATCACGAGACATTGACTCGCTCCTGTCTTTGCATTGCCAATCTCCATTACAGATCCACTGTCACCTGGGGACAATGATCTGCAGCACAGACTTGCACCAACTGCCTTGAGGTCTTGGGCTGGTGGTCTTTGACCTCGCGTCTGAGCAGCCGCTGGACCTTCCAGCTCTTGCATGTGCAGGAGGCCATCTTAGACTCCTTCTTTGGATTTGTAAGCAGCACTAGTAAATTAATGAGCTCTATTAATTCTCTCTCTCTAAGAACCCTAACCAATGCAGCAAGAAAGCAAGTAAAACCTCTAGAGTTTTAGGTTTGCAGACTTTTAATACTGTCTATAGTAGCCAACCTGGAGTACGTCAGGGAGTATGCCAGACAATTATATCAGTAACAGCTCCATTCAATACTCAGATAAGTCCAAATGGTTTTTGCATGGAGCTATGTGTCTGGGTGTACAGATGCAGAAACTCTGCGTTCTCTCTCTTCTACTGTCTTCCAACATGTCTCATTGCGTAGAAATGTACAGTTTACCATTCCAAATACATAAACTGGTTTCCACATCCTTAGGACCCATAGATTATTAGATCGCTTCATATATCATCACCTGCACAGGTGTGTGCTTTACAAATGGCTACGGCACTGACTGCCTACCTGCTTCTACATAGAGTAGCCCTTACTCTTCACTTAAACCTGGTTCTCCTAAAGACACAGTTCTGCAGACTAATGCACCCAGCCTTGTGCCTGGCCAGTTGTTCTTATCTCCCTTAAGTCTGCCAAAAGATGGAGGCTCCCAACTTCCTTAGTAGAACACTTTGACCTCACTCTCATCATCTTCCTGGCCCATGTCACGGTCCCCACAATTCCAGCTTGTTGGCATAAGATATTTCTTGTGAAGACACATCTAGCCTCCTAAATTGGGCATTTATAATTATAAAGTCATCCATGAATAGCTACTATGGGTACAACCCCAGGTATCCCCAAATTCTCATTGTGTTGAAAGCTTGGTTGCTGACAAGCTTTTGCTTAATGATTAGATCATGTAGTCCTTAACTTCACCAGCAGATAAATCCACAAATGAGATTATAATTTGATGCCATTATTGGGGAGTAGTAGAAACAGGATGTGGGCTGTAGAGAAAGAGCAGATGACAGGGCATCACCTTGGGGATTCTAACTAGGCTTCTCCCTCCCTCCCTGGTTCCTGATGTGTATGCTGTGAGCAGAATTCCTCCGCCACAGCCTTCCACCATGCTGTGAGGTCCCATCCCAGGCCCATAGCAACAGAACCAGTCAGCCCACGCCTGAAACCATGAGTCAAAATAAGCTTTTTCTCCTTTAAGCTGTGTATGTCAGGAATCTTGTCACAGTCACAGAAACCTGACCAATACAACAGCCTTAACTCAAGAAATGTTGCTCACTCTTAATGGACTTATTGAAGAAAAGTAAACAACAGAAGAAAATTGGAATTTTCACAGAAGCAAATGAACTTTCTTTTGATACTATGCACAGAATGGCTATCCCTAAACAAGCGTGGAGGCAACTCAGTACCGAGTGATGCTGAGGGAAGCTCCCTAGGTCAGGCCCGCAGAGGCATCAATAGAAGACCAGTAAATAAATAAGCCATTCCTCCAGAGGAAAAAAGATCAACCCTTACAAACACCTAAGAATGCATTTTTTATCATCTTCTTTTCATTGAGATATAGATTTCTAAAAACATACCAGAAACCAAGAGGAGGAAAATTTATTTCCTTTCCTAACTTCTGTCTTCCGGAGCTGTTGAGGCAGTGATGCTGGGAATCTAAGGAAGCTGTACAGCCAGTGACGAGGGGGTGGGGCTGGGGAATTGAGTTAGAGTGACAGGCACGAGTCACTGAGTCATGGTCCCCAAGCACAGGCCCCATTTATAACCTGTTCTTTAACTTTGTTTATCTTTGCAGAAATTCGCAGAAGCATCTTACTTTCCAGAAGTTGGGGCTCTGCAATCATTACTTGTCTTTGGAGAAAATGAGATTATGTGCCTTTAATTCCCCTTCTCAGAAAGTTGACATTGTAATAGATAGCTCCTCACTGCCCTCCTTCCCAGGGGCGGGACTGCTGCATGTCCACGTTTTCTCTTGGCCTCGGTGCTATCAGAACAACCAACAAAAGTGGGACCTTTGATACTTAACCTCAATCACAAACAAAAAGGGGCTCACCTTTTCAGTTAGTGTTCGTGATTGAGTGGCCCCAGCTCGCCTAAAAACAAACATGAGTTTCTGGAAGTGATGAAGCCAAGTGCAGAAATTTCCAGCTTGTAGGCCACTAGGGCTGCCGTCACAAACACCCACACGTGGGATGGTTTAAACAATGGTAATTTATTCCCTCACGGTTCTGGAGGCCAAACGTCTGAGATCAAGATGTAAGCAGGGTGGTCCCTTATGGGCTGTGAGGGACAAGTCTGTATCAGGCCTTCCTCCTTGGCTCATAGAGAGCTCGTCTCTCCCGGTACCTTCCCACCCATACGTCTCCCTCCTTGGTGCGTCCCTCTCTATGTCCAAATTTTCCCTTCCAGTGAGAACAACGGTCACATTGGGCCCAGCCAGATGACATCCTTTTAACATGATTCCCTCTATAAAGGCTTGATTTCTCAAAAAGGAAGTAAGTTATTTGAAATGAGGCCCTCAACATATTCGGTGAGAAATCATTCAACCCACACTATGGCTCAATTAATCACCCCAGATTCCAACTGTAGAATGGGTTTCACCTCAGAGAACCCCCTTCCCCATTTGTAGCATCTCTGGCTATCTTGTCCACATCCCAGGTGATGTTTTTACCTGTGCAGTCAGGTGGGCTTTCTGCAGCTCCCGTGGTCATCCAAGCCCTACACCACAGAAGACAGCAGTGCTGCCAGCAGAAGTCCCCTCAATTTGCCCATCGGTGGCACCTTCGAATCATGAGGCACAAGCTCTGCCAGTATAGGCCTCAGTCCTCAAGGGGGAATCGGTGAGCACCAACTGCCTACCCGCTCTCGCATTCCTGGGCTTGCGGTCCCTTCCCACATCTCGAAAAACAGCAGCAGTAGCCGCAGTAGCCCAGCATCTTCAACTCTTTGTCACTCACCTTCATCCACACATAATGGCTAACCCCAGGCTGACTCAGATAACCCAGCATAACCTCTTCATCCCAATGTCAGCTTTTGAGCAAACTTAATTTCCCCTTACCACATAATATAAAATATGCATAAGGAGATTAGGATATTGGCATCTTTAGGGAGATGGAGCATTACTTTGTCAACCATGCTACACAAAGATAAATTCTTCCTACAAGAAATTATGATGACATTATTCTAAGAATTAAGCCTTTACACTACTATGTAAAGACTCAAAAAGTGTCCACTAGGTTTTTTGAACAAAATAAGGACCTGAGCTTGGACAGTTTGGAATTGGATGGAGGATGATTCAGGGAATAAGAAAGTAAATACATAAGCTGGGCATGGTGGTCACACCTGTAATCCCAGCACTCGGGAGGCTGAGACAGGAGGATTGCTGTGAGTCCAAGGCCAGCCTGGGCTCCGTAGTGAGCTCAGGACCAGCCTGGACTACAGAGCAAAACCCTATCTCAAAAAAAAAAAAAAAAAAAGATTAAATACAGACAAGCTTTGGGAAAGTATCCATGCTTTTTAGGTAAGGGGGTTACTAATGTTAGAAAGTGCAGCAAGCACTGGGGTGGAGTTAGAACATCAAACTGAGAGTCTCAGATTTATTTCTGTGGTTTTGGGGATCAAGTCCAGTACCTTCACATTGAGCTACATTTTCAGGTCATTTTTATTTTTTATTTCTAGACAGGGTGTCCTCTCACTAACTTACTAAGTTGCCCAGGCTGGCCCCATACTTCTGCCTCAGTCTCCCAGAGTGCTGGGATGATACATCAGGCCCAGGTAAAAACCTTATAAATTTTATGCACTGTAAGTCCAAGAAATAAAAACACCTTATTCCACAGTCTTTACCCTGGCCTATCCAATTTTCTGGAGCGATCTGGCATAGAAAATAGTGGGACAAGGCTGGACAATCTAGAGCAAGGTTGTAGAGTCTCCTGGGGTCCTTGCCAGGGACTGCAGTCTCTGGAGAGTCCTCCCAAGTCAAGAAAGTACCTTAACCCATCTCTGTTCTGAGCTCCATGAAGCTGTTGGGCCTTGAGGCACCCTTCTCCATTATCTGCCCAGCTCATCTGTAGCCAGGGCATGCTGGGATGTAATCCAGTGATTCAGCTTGGGGGTCAAGAAAGGAGATACAGCACATGCTGAGCAGGTGACAGTCTAGCCCTCTCCAGGGAGAACAGACTAGTTCTGCAACCTTGTGGGTTCAGGGTTTCTGAGGAATCAAGATTTTGAAGACACCAATGTAGATGTCTCCATCCAGGCAGGGCTGTGACCAGGGTGATACGAGCAAGGATCCAGCATGCAAATTTCAAGGAACATTCCCTCCATTTGCATGGACCTGCAAGTGAGCACCTACTTAATTCTGCATCATCGCATCTTGCTTGCCTCACTCTAACTGCTACCCTGTATTCAGCTACTAGGCTCCACCTTTTCCAAGCCCGGAATCTAAATTTGGCACAAACACAGACCTTGCTTTGCATTTAGTTACTTCAGAAAAGACTGCAGAGAAGTGTACAGTAACCATTACAATGGAACCCTGAAGAATAGAGAAAGCAATGACCAATGAGCTGTGGTAGCTCTTCTCCCCCTTTCATATCACAGGCTGCAGAGATCTAAACACCTGGGCACCCCCCAGAATACCACATTGATATGCGACATGATGACATCAGTCTTCAGGCCATATGAGCAAGAATTTGCCAGCACACTGGAGCCCTTAGTAAAGACGAAAAGAGAGTAAGAGACAAGCCCCATGAAGATTCAAAGTCTTACTCACTAGAGATTGACCAGTGGCCAAGGTTATACGTGGACATCCCAGCCAGAGTAAAGGACAAAAATATTGCATCTTGCCTCTCCAACCACAAAGTCAGAAGCCGAGAGTCAACTTCAGAGACTGACTTACGATGTCCCCACTAGGGGGTAGATGATGGTGCCGTGATCAGTGCAGGCAATACCCGCAGTGCTGGGTTTCTGTACGAACAAACATGTGCTTGTGCTTTCAAAGGAACACGAGTAACAAAAGGAAGAGAAAATCCAAAACTTGAACAAAATCTCTGACCAACATATCAGTTAGCAATTATTACATAAAGCACAATGCTTATTTAGCTCAAGATTGAGTCAGCAATTTGTTTAGGCTCAGTTGGAGGGTTTCTTTGGTTTCGCCTGAGTTCACACCTGTACCTGTGCTTAGCTGCTGACTCAGTCACAAATCAGGTAGGTAGTTTTTTGGAGTGAGTGTTTGTTTGTTTGTTTGTTCATCATGTGTGTTGATGACAAATACAGCTAGCTGCAAGAATTAATGTGAAATGTTTGGCAAAGTTTTTCAGTTTCGCCAGGAACAATTCCAAAGTAGGGGCAATGGAGCACATTGTTGTTAAGGAGATTAACATTAAGAAGCAGGGAAGTACTTGGAATCAGAACTATAAAAAGAGCCTTGAGGGCATCTCAGGAGTCAGCAAGACCCCACCCTTTACAATTACGGGGAGAAGAGTACCCCAGGATAGGCTGTGAGGCCAAAGTGAGAAGTGTTTGCTGGAGTTCAGCCATCCAGACACTCGGAGGCTACTGCAGCCAAAAGCCAGGACAGTCAGACAACCGCCCCAGTCAGTGGCAGAAACTGGTGATAGCCACACGGTGCTTGTTCTCACAGGCATGCAAAAGTTGTGGAGTCATGGAGGCTTCCTACCAGATTTTGGAGGAAGGCCTTGGAGACCAGGCAGTGTGCCCCAGGAGGCAACGTGTGAAGTTTTGAAGGTGAAACTGAAGGGCTGGTGAAGACCTCCGAAATTTGTAGATGCCAGAAACGTGGACCATCCACTGGGAAAGACTGCAAGCTGTAAGCAGAGCCAGCCCAAAAGAGACACGGTACAGATCACAGTCAGGCAACGCAGTGGGAGCGGAGCCAATCAAGCCCTTGGGAGCTAAGCACTGCGCTACAGGATTGGACAAAGCTACAACCTTTAACCTGTGTCCTTGTGGGTTTAGAACTCGTCTTAGTCCATTTTGTGGTTTGGATCTGGAATGCCCCCCAAAAGTCACATGTATTTGGATATTGTGGATTATCTATGGTACCATGTGCTATTAGGAGACTGGGGCCTGATCTGTCAGAGCGGATTATGTGCATGTGGTGGATTATAGGTTTACGGTGGAAGGCAGGCATGTGGCTGATTAAAGATTGCAGTGTGTGGATTGGATTATTGTAGGTGTGTGTGATAGGGGCTTAAATCCAGAAAGCGTAGAACACTGAGGCTGGCCCCAGAGCAGCAGATGGGACCTGGAAAGACATCTGCTGCTTCCTTCCTCCCTTCGGGGACTTGAGATGGCTTTCTGTGTGCATTGCTGCCTCCACCATGTGCCTCCACCATTTGCCAGCCACCCACTCATGAATAGACTTGTGACCTTCTGAAACTGTGAGCTAAAAAAACACCTTTCCTCCCCTTAAACTGTGGATGCCAAGTATTGAGTCACAGCAGCAAAATAAATAAAATTTTAAAAATAAAAAAACTAAGACAATCTAATTGCTTTCTATCCTCCTTTTTCGCCCTTTCAGAATGGGAAGGGTTACCCCGTGCCCTGAATGTTAAATGCAATTAACTTCTCTTGGTCTTCGCAGGATCTCACGACTAAGTTTGCATTGAGTCTCAGAGGCTTGGGACTTGGACTTCTTAGCAGGGCTAGAACTTTTAATACTTGGGCAACTCTGGGAGAAGGACTACATGCATTTTTCACAAAAAAAAAAGGTTGACATGAGTCTTTTGGGGGCCAGAGTGAAATATTATGGCTAGGATCTGGGATGCCCCCAAAAGCTTCATGTATTTGGATGCTGTGGAATGGCTATAGAACCCTTTGCTGTTGCGAGGTAGGGCCTGGCTGGATTATTGGGACAAGACCTTCACTTGGCTTTCTGTCTGCCATGCCATGAAGAGCTTTTGTCCAACTACACCTCCACCATATGCTTCTGCTGCTGCCAGCTGCCCGTGAAGGGACTTCGTGAGACCTTCTGGAACTATGAGCTAACACAAATCTTTCCTGTTTTAGGTTGTAGAGGTCAGGTATTCTTTCCCAGAAATAAATAAGTAACTAAGAGAGTTTGTTTCTTTGTTTCCAGGGCCGGGGATTCAACCCAGGGCTTTGGGCATGTACATGGAGCTACGCCTCCAGCCCTTACTAGCTAGTTTAGAATGGCCACAGCTGGTCCCAGGACTTGTGACTTCTGTTCCATAGGTTTGTTCATCCTCCAATGAACGCTACGCTGGCCTTGTCCACAGGTCATCGAGGCAGGGTTCCAATAAAGAACAGCAGTCCAAAAAGCGCCATGAGCTCAGTGCTAGGCTCAAGGCTCACCGTCACTTCCGTTGCCTGCTATTGATCACAGCACAGCCTAGACTCAAGGACGACAGAAAGAGTTGTAAAATTATATTACAAAGAAGACAGATACAGGGGAAATGAGGGCTGTGGCTAGTCATAGAACCTACCAATCAGAAAGATTCTGTGTGAACTAATGTTTGTCGCAGCTCCCAAAGAAAAGCACCCCTTAATACAGTCAGAGAAGAAAAAGCCTGGTCAGATTTCCACACCAGCCATTTCAAGGCAAGTGCTCAAAATCCCTAAACAGATCTGATGTCCCTTTTTAGAGACCCAGCAGGACACAGAGTTCATGGCCCTGCCCTGCTCTTCACCGCAGTGACCTCTGTCTGTCCCCTCTCTTCTCTTAGAGTCAATTTAGAAATGACTCCGTGACTTCTGCCTTCACAACAAGGAAATCTGTGAGTACACCGAAAGGGGTGGACAATTTATTCAAGAAAAATAGAAGCAAATTCCTATAGTCGACCTGGCATTCACCAGTGTGATCTGATGACATTCTTTGCGTCAAGGAAAAAGAAAAACAGGGAACTAATCTGACACGTAAACTACACAAAAATATGCGATTAAGTCTGAACGCACAAAGAAAGAAAAGACAAAAATCTTTAAAAATATTGAGGTTGGGAGCCAAACACAGCATATGGTTTGGGGAATATAATCTTCACAATGAGCCCCCCAGACACCTGTCAGCATGCGCCCCGGGGTGAGGTGGTGGATGAAGTGGCAGGACATGGAGCACGTGACCCTCTGCCCCGGCTTCACCATTACAATAACCACGTGGGACATGTCGCTCTTCCTCTTTTGGAAAAGTAGCATTTAATACAGCAAAGCATAACTTCCCGAATTTCAAGCCTTTTTTTAACTTCCACTTTACAAAGTCCTTTCTCCTCTTCTTTCACTTTTCCTGGCTCTCCTTTTTGTAGGCTTACTTTTCCCTTCTCCCTTAAGGAGCAAGGGTTTTCAAGCTGCTCTCCCTCATACGTGAAGGAGCCACAGATTCCGAGCTCCCTGGCCCCCTGGTTTCCCTCTTTCCACTGCAAGATGTGATGAGGTCAGGTGGATGTGCAAAGTAGCTGAGGTGCTGTATTACCTCATCGCGGCTCCAGGAGCAGGAATTTGGAAGGAAACAAAAGGAAGTAATTAGGCCTCTCCCTCCTAAAATGCCTTTAAAATGTGGATTTAGGAAACATGTGCTCAGAGGTGAAGCAGAAAGAGCTAAAAGAGCTTTTCGATTCCAAAACATTGTGGTTCCTAGTTTGAAGAGCATTTAGAGACTGTCTGTCTAGCTGTAAACCAGTCTGATCCCCCTAATTAAACAGGTCCCTGCCTGAGCTCAAGAAGACACTGTCTACACGAGGACCCACGCTGAGGACAGCTCTTGGATATGAGTCAATAAATTGAACTTGACTTTATGAGCTTCATGTACTCAAAGACCAAAAAACGAGAGACAGCACAGCATGCACTAAAGAACACAGACCAAAGCCAGATAGTCTGTTTTGAGTCCTGGGTCTACCATTGCTAAACTGAATGGTATCCCCCCAGGTCCAAGATCTAGATATTGAACTCCTAACCCTAAGCAACTCAGAATGTGGGTTTATTTACAGACAGATCTTTCCAGGGTGATCAAGTTTACACGAGGTCATTAGGGTGGATTCCTTATAAAAGGAGGAAAATTGGATACAGAAGGGCACATAGGGAGAATACCATGGGAAGATGAAGGCATAGTTCAGGGTGATGGGTCTACAAGCCGAGGAATGCTGAAGATTACTGGCTCCCATCATAAGCGAGGAGGATCCACTCCTACTAATAGCACCTGAATCCTCGACTTCTGGCCTCCCAAACAGTGAGACAATAAATTTCTTTCTTGAGCCACTCAGATGGTGGTAATTTGTGAAAGCAGCCCTGCCAGTTACCATCTATCTTTCTGTGTGGTTCTAGGCTTCTCCTTACTCAGCTGTAACGTACGGATAATAATCACAGTACCTGGCCAAACGCGTTGTTAGGATTCACTAAATGAATTAGGGTGTGCAAATGTTTTGATGATGACTCAAAGAAAATGGTATATCAATATTTGGTAACAGGAATTGTTAGTGAACATGCTCGAATCCTAAGCCAGTGTGGCACTAGAAAGGAAATAAAAGATCCTGGAGAAGCCTGACCACTGCTACTTATTCCAAACATCGTTCACGAATTGTTATAACTGTATCTACGTCGTTTCCTTCGGTTTTCTTTCAATAGTGTGATCTGGCAGTGCCTACAGCCTTTAGGTATCTAATAAATTATTAATCTGGGAGTTAATAATTCATGTTAATTGGTGCAATAAGCACTTTCTCTGACACATGTGAGCAAAGGTCACAACTTTTGATCAGCAAAGTTGAAACCTTTTCTGAGTTTCCTTTTCCATGGCCTATCATGGAAATACTAAGATATGGAAGACAAATTTTAACTAGTGCTAGAAACGCCAGATAATTCCAAGGGTAAAAGGTCTCTAGTTGCACTCCAAGGACCAGCTCTACCTCCACAGGACAGCTGGAAGGACAGGAGGTCTCCAGAAAGCCCGGGGACTCCAGCGCCACGGGAGCCTGTCCGGAAAAGACGAGTCCAGCCACGCAGATGTGTGAGTCTTTGACAAAGCGACATATACTAATTATAAGTATCGATTTCTTGTTGATCATGGAAAAAAAAATTTTTCAGAAAACTAAAAGAAGGTATTGAAAGACTAGTCTAGCTCATGCATGAGAATTTCATAAAGAATGAGGGTCCCCCCCCCCCATTACAAGGTACAGAGTTAAGAAATGGTGTTCCTTCACACGGGGACTCCTAGCAGTCCTCTCCCACCACTGACTCCACGGGCTCTCACGCTGCATCTGTGTTCTGCCCTCTCCCCACCTCCAGGGGGAATTTGAAGTGACTCCCAGTTGCAGGCCACGGAAGGTAAGCTTCCTGCCGTGACAGGTTTGTGCGTCCTTCTCCAAGCACTGCATCATCCCAGATCTGTGAAGGAGACACAGAGGCCCAGGTGCTTTAACTATTTGTCCCGCTTGAGACAACAGCTATTTGAACGGTTCATGTCAAGTCACAGACTGATGCAATGAAATAACTTTTCCCGTTTGGAAAATAAAACGATCCTTAGCAGCTTTTTTGAGGCCTTGATTAAAAGATAGGCAAAAATTATGCAAAGAATGATGTCTGAAGACTTAGAATAAAATTAAACAGGAACCATAAGTTTCATGAGTTTTGGGGTGAGGAGTACAACCCTCTAACTCTCACTTTCTAAAGGAAAAGGCAAATAGCATACGCTTTGCCTTGTGTCCCTTTTCAGCCATGCACATATTGGGGAAATATATATTTGGCAGCAGACCCTATTTTTAGGAGTCCTTGAAACTTGTCCTTTGAAAATGTTTTCCTTTCTGGCACATATGTGTGTTTTATGCAGAATGAAAACACAAAGCGAAGAAGAAAAACATGTACAGAAAGGAATGATGTTTCCAGCCCCATGGAGCACAGTAAGAAAACAACCATTCAGTTGTGACTTTAGAAATGAATTCTTGCCTAGATTTTCCAACTTTTTCCTTCTAAATGCCTATTTCTTTACAGAACTGAACTAATGCAAAGAGACAGGTTGTTCCACTGCCAGGACTGAACAAGCAAGAAAGGACAGAGGCTGTATTTCCTCTTAACCAAATAATGCCTGCTTTGTCTCCCTGCGGCCCCGTGGGTGGACTCAGATGAAGGTGCCACATGCCTCTCACGTGGCTGGAAACACATTTTCCTGGCCTGACTTGTGAGCACCACCAGATTTCTATTATTTGCAGTCAGTAACAAAGATTCATCCTTGTGTCAATAATGCAGCAAGGAGAATTTTTGTCACTTGGTGTAATTAATAGCCACACCTCAAATGGGAAGATGGCAGAAGGACACTGTGCATACCTGACTCCGGGGTGTTCACGAAAGGTTCCTGGATCCTTGCTGCCCGAAAATCTAAATGCCAGGGCTCCCACAGAGGTGGACAGAGGTAAGCAGAGTGGCCTCGGGGCTGTGCGTGTTGCTACCTGCAAGCACCATACCTGGAATCTGACACAGGCCTCTGGCTTTTCCTATCAAACCAAATGACCGCGACAGACCCTTTCTCTTCTTTGTCCCTTCTGTGCCCTCACCCGTGTCTTCTACTCTTCTCACGGCGCCTCCACTGTGTCAACTTCAGGAATCTCAAGGTAGATTCCGTTGCAGAATAAAAGATAAAGACAGAAAAGAGAGCCTTCAGGTCTGAGGGACCCCCCACCACCACCACCACTGTGGCCCAATCACTCGGAATGTACGCTAGGCCCTGTTTCCCAAATGAGAGAACAGGAAATGGCGGTGTGGAGAGGCCACCCAGATGGAAACAGTCAGAGAGCCACCCCAGGGTTCTTCACTCCCTCGCACTGTGTCATGGCTTTTCCTTCATTTCTGAGCTCCTACCCCCTATGACCACACTTCTTTTTTCTTCTTGCTCCTCCATTAAAATGGCAGGGTAAATCTTAATTTTCCCTAAATATTTAACATCCTGTCTCTCTACAATGGGAAAATCCGATTTTGTCATTTAGTGATTCAGGGGACCCTTAAATACTAACAGTCCCTCATCACCCCTCTTTAGATCAGTGTGTCCCAAATGTCTCAGCCCACAGGTTATTTTGGGACTTCATTTAACCAATGTATAATAATTCTAAGAGTGATGGCCATTTTTTGTTCTTGCATTACTATCCAAGGAAAAAGCCAGTGTTGGCACTCATAAAACATACGCTAAAGCACAACTCCTTGGTGTGCTGAGACATTGGAAGGGCCTCAGAAGTAACATCCCCTTCTGGCCTTATCCTAGCGATCCTCTTCCTCCCCTTTCTCCCTCAAAACAGGCTTTAAGAACCAGAATTCCTCTTCCAAAGGTAAGTCCCAGATGCTAGAGCCCCATCTCCCCAAACTATTCTGCCTTTCCCCCATCCTTCTGTCTAGGGGCTAGACATAAAGAAATTCTCTGCCCTACATTATCTGGTGGTGAGTGAGAAGACCGTCCTTCCCAAGGGGTCCCACCCTGCCCCGGAATGGCCAGGGAGCATCTGAGCAGGTGGGCCTTGCTGCTCTCCCCTCCCAGTCTGTCAGCATGGCCCATCCAGTGGTGCCTGGTCACCTTGTCCCAGCTGTCCCTGCTTCATTCATCCTAAGCATAAAAACAGTTTTCTACAGACCTTCTTTTCTCCCATTAAAACTTAAATTTTTAATTAAATCAAAATACCATGCTTCTATCTTGATACCTGTCTTTGGTTATAGGAGTGTCACCATGACCCTTATGGTAAGGGTATCATGTCTTCTCGACCCTAAATAGACATGGTGCTCTTGGTGACCCTGATCCACAACCCCACTTATTTTCCATCACCCCTCTGAAGATCTCTCTCCCACAGCCTGTTTCCCAGCAGGCTCCCTCACCTCTCTTTGCTTGGGTGCCCTGGCAGGGGCATCCACGCTCACCGTGGGCAGCTGTCACACGCCTCCACTCTATCGTCTTCCACTATGGAACCTATACCCACCCTCACTCCCTTTGCCTTCCTCTGATCACAGACGTCTTTCATCCTTCTCTTGTCCCTCCATCCACGCTTTGTTCCAAAATTTCCAGCTCCCTCTCCCTTGTCCCATCTTTTTAAAGACCATTTTTGTTCACTTCCTGGTGCCATCTCCTATGCTACCCAGTCTAACAACCAAAGCATTACCAGCCTATGCTTATAGCGCTCCGTATCCTCCCATACTATCCAAGTCACAGGCTAATATTACTAGTGGATAACCTAAAACCAGCCAGCCTGTCTCTTCCCCATCCTCTCCTCTTGGTCCCCATTGCTTCCTCTTTGATGCAGAACGGGAAAGGCATAAGCTGCTCATTACCTTTCTGTTGCCTGCCCCGCTAACTTGTGCAGAGGTCTGGGTTGAACAGTTGGATTTGGGAACAGCCAGAGCCTCAGTTCTCAGGACCACATTTTCTCTTGCTCCTTGGCTCAATATATACAAAGAAGGTTGATGGAACTTTCTGGTAGGTTCCATCAATGGGACGTATTAGGATAGCGGCAGATTCAGATTCACATTCCTTACAGCATGAGAGACTTGCGAAGGTCTGACTTTTGCTAAGTTTTAACCTAAAGCAAAATTGGATGCATGTCCTTCACAGCACCCCCCAGCCTTTGCCCTTGTGCGCCCGCAGGAAGCTCCTGCCCAATGGCCTCACAGCCCCACGCAACACCCTCCTCATCACTCATCAGAGGAAAACTTATTCACATACTCACTCAGATGTCATAGCTGCTAGGATAGCCTTCTGATCCCATCTACTCTTTAACGCTGACTGGCTCTGGCTGCCATGATGAAATATGATAGAGTGAGTGGTTTCCAGAGAGTCTGAGAGGCTGGAAGTGTAGGAAGAGGGTCCAGCAGAGTCCAGTTCCTGGAGAGGGCTCTCTTTCTGGCATGTGGAGGGCAGCCTTCCTGTTTGGCCTCTCCTCTCCTCTCTCCTCCTCTCTACCTCTTCTTTTAAGGTCATCAATCCTATTCTTCTAAGACCCCACTCTTATGACCACATTAAGCCAAACTACCTCCTAAGAGCTCCCTGTGCAAACACAATCACACGCTGAGAGCAAGGGCTCCTCCGCGTGAACTGCGAGTGAACACAACTTAGTCCGTGACAACTGAGGTCCCAAATTCCCTCACAGAACAAAACCCACTACCTGCACCAGAAGAATAAGAACTTCTGTTGAATTAAATACTCTACAAATTAATGTGTTGAGTGTTTTAACATAGTAGTTATATATAATATATTTAATATAATTGTACCATATTGCATTATTATTTAATGAGTAGAAATGCAATGTGCTTATATATATTTTTTAATTTGTACCTTATGAAATTAATCATATATAACTACTTCACCTAAAAAAGTCCTGGTCAAATCTAATACATATGTGTCTATAAACTGTCCTTGTATGTCAACCAAATATATAAATAATTTGTAATTTAACTTTTATTTACTGACAAGTGAATTACTTGTTGTATAAAAGTCCTAAAGAACACAGTCAAAACAGCCAGCATGATTATCTAAACATCAAACTATATATACATTTTATGAATTCAGGAGAGTTTCACCATTGCCACCAATCTACTAGTCACAGCAGGAAAAGGGCTGATGGACCAATAAAGGCCCACCTCACGTATCTTTGAAGGAACCACACCCCTTCCTCTTTTATGAATTACTAAAATCCAGTGACAAAAGTTACCATTCCGGGAATGGATAAAACATGGGACAACTGAAATTGTATTTATCTTTAGTTCATAGGTCCCTCTGACGTACACACTGAAAGACTCAAAAAAAATTCCAAGGATCACTAAACATCATTGATTATATGCTTAGGCTGTCAGTGTTTACTGAGACCATTTAAAGTTTAATCTTCAATCTCATTTATATTACAGCTTTTTAAAAATGTGGACCTGTATTCAAGATCCTTAATCCTTACAAAATAGATTTACAAAACAATCAAATTAATTTGCGGAAGTCAACAGGATGGACAGCTGGCTGGCTATCGTTACATTTCTCTTGTGTAACTTACCATGTTGCTGCTTGATTTCCACACGAGATTCGAGCTGCCATGAGTTGTTTGTTGAGACGCTGGAATAGGATCATGATGAGGTTTTCTGATACCAAACCAATCTGCAAAACTCTGAAATACAATTGAAAAAATGCTTAGGACATTGGTCCTGCAGCACAACCATTTGCATTTTCTCAGGCAAATATCCAAAGTTACGGGACCAGCAAACTGGATGCTCCTAGGGACACAAAATGGCTGCTCTGATAACTAAGGAAAAGTTCTGATTTTTTTTCTGATAAAAATGCATGGAAGCACTGAAAGTAAAGAACTTATCCTCACTAGATACCAAGAAGCTAAATTCTTCCAGCGAAGGAGCTGGAAGACCTCAGCCATATGGCTTGGTGTTTGTTCGGTTTTTGGTCCTAGTACCCCTCTACTCTCAAATAAGTTAAATAACAACGTCTCCAGAAACATTTAAACTTTGAAAGATTATGAAAGAGCTCCCGGGTTAACTACTACTATCTCCCATCTCTCTCTTCACTCTGTTTTCCAGAGTCTGTTCTCCTTGCCTACCTGGTCATCAGCATGGAATCTGATTGAGCCAACATGTTGGTTTTGAAGGATTGCGTTTGCACGTGACAACCACACTTCCTTTATCCCACCTCTCCCACACACCCATATATACTTTTTTATAGAGAGAATTAATTAAAAAACACACATCAATGAAACACCAGTTATCTTCTAGTTCACTCTATAGAAATATGTTATAAAGAACAGACAAAGGAAGCAAAGTGCTCTCAGGTATCTGTTGCTAATGTAAAGAGAGACCTCAACTCTTAAAACGCTTTCCTGCTCTGTATGCCCCATTCACTGGAAGAAAGCTTTGGAGGTTTTATTTCCCAGTGATATCTTTGCTGTCTCAGAAATATGAGAGACAGTTAAAACTATCAACAGAACTGTTCTTGTGTAAAGGCGTGTGACATTTTCCTCAGGAAACTTGATCCTGGAAAAGCACAGGTTCAATTTGAATACTAAAACTTGCATTTTTCCCACCTCTACACTAAGAGATTTTCCTGGAATTTCATCTAACCAGTGCCTGCACATTTCCCCACATACACTTGAAGAAGAAAGGGCCAGCTTGTCTCTGAGGAAATTCCAGGAATGGGGGGCACCAGGACAGAACAGTCAGACAGCTCAGAACACTGTGTAAAAATGACACATAAGGAAACATCCTTCGGAGCTGGGTGTCTCATTTCTTTGTCAAGAATCACAAGTAGATCGCAGTAGTTTCCTCCTGTCTGTCCTTAAGAGCAATAGAGAAAGGACAACCTTTGAGCGCTCACAAGAATTCTTCCCATTAAAAAATAGGCCCTTAAGAAACTAATGAACTGCACAAGGAAACACAATCTTAGGCTAAATCTTTTTGTGAAGGAAAAAAAAAAACGTTATAAGGGAATTGTTGGGTCAATTAACAAAATTGAAATATGGGCAATGGTTATTCTATCACTATTAAAATTATTGAAGTCGATAAGTATACTGTGGCCATGTAAGGGAATAAATAACCTACTTTTAGGAAATAAACATTGCAGTATTAAAAGGTAAAGGATCATGATGTATGCAGTTGACTTGCAATGTTCAGGCAATACATTACATGCTCATGTATACATATAACCAAAGCTCAGAGGAATTAAGTAGCTTGCCCTAGATCACACAGTTGGTAAATTTCTGAATTTGAACTCAGGACTGTATTCTTAATTGCCACACCCTACTTCTCAATCCCACTGACTTAGGACTCAGAAATCTGTGTCATCTGTTAATTAACTTGTTCTAATTATTCTAAGTGACTGATAGCTGTGTCAGTGTAGATACATTGTTGTCTCTGTTCAAAATCCCATTACCTAAAAGTGGTAATGCAGCCCTATTGAAAGGTAAATTCACCATCTGGCCATTACGACAGTTTCCAGTATCATGATCGGTATTTGTTCATTTCAGCAAATGTGATCGCCCTCCCGATGGGCTGAAAAGATTACATAACAGGCCACTTGTCCATAAAATCTTCAATGATTTCTTCATAACCTAAGATGCTCTCTCTCCTCTAAATCCACTGTGAATCATTAGGTGGCCTTCAACTTCCGTAACAAGAGAAAATACGCCCGTTCCTTGTGTATAATCTCTGAGTAACAGGATGTCAGACTTGTTTTGTAGGTTTAGCCATTACTTTCCATAGATGAAAATCTAGCTGGATACAGTGGTGCTCACCCGTGATTGATTGAGATTGAGGGAGGAGGATCACTTGAGGCTAGGAGTTCAACGCCAGCCTGTGCAACATAGTGAGACCCCATCCCCCAAACAAAGGAAGGGAGGGAGGGAGGGAGGGAGGGAAAGAGAAGAGGAGGGAACTCTTCAGGATGGATAAAAGAAGAAAATGTTCTCCACTTCTGAAGCAGGAGACCCATGGTAGGCTTTCTTGGAATGAGCAGTTACTTTCCTCATGGACCTCTTTCAGTCCAAAGAAAATCTCACAACAATCAGAGGGGTGGTGGTGTAGCAGAGGTAAGACTAGAAGCAGGTGTAGTGGTCCTACAAGTAACAGGATTGCCAGTCATAAACTACTAGTGACAGTAGTAGTTGCTAACACTTCACAGACTTCTAGGTACAATTTTAAATACCTTAAATCACCATACCTCTATCATGTATGTATCAACAGTGCCTATTTTATTTGGCACAAATAATGGAGGCATGTTGCCCATTGAAAAGTCAGATTTTATAACTATTTTGTATTGGTCAGATGGTTTAACTATCATAACAAACTGAAATCTAAAATCCCAGAAACTTAACATAATGGCTTATGCCCCGGTCACAGTCTGTTAGGATATTTGGCTGTAACTTCCTCTACAAGGGGACTAAGCAACCAGGTTCCCTCCTTTTGGGAGCTTCACCCTCTACTGGTGCTTGGAATTCTCCTCAGAGCACGCCCAGCTGATGGGGAAGGAGGACATGTGAGATGTGGCCTCCTCTGTGACCAACAGAAAACTAAAAATACTTGCTGCACATGTGCACAACATGTTCCTGAGGGGGTCACACAAGCTTGAGACCAGTGGAGACACCACAGGAAACGCAAGAGGAGGATGTCAGTCCCTTCGTACTCAGCCAGTGTACCAGGCCACCTCCCCCCCACCACCTTCTCCATAGAGAAAGCTAACCGAAGTCCACACAAGTGACTTCTATAGGAGCAGCCCATCCTCTGCATTCCCTGGCCAGTCCCTTCTGCTACTGCTAGACAAAAGGAGTGGTAGGGTGAGGTCAGAGGGACGTGAACTTTCTGACTCACCTGAGCTTCGGCCTGACACAAGCGATGTACTGACACACGGACAGGGCACATTGTTTCAGGGGAGCCTGTCTGAGTTCTCAGGCAGGGCTTGGCCGGTCGGAGTTGAGCTCTGGTTCCCACCACACCTTATTCGCTTATTAGGTCACAAAGTCTCCCTGAAGTGAAGCCGGGCATTGCAGGGCTCATCTGCCTACATTACAAGAAGAGGCGGCAGCAAGACAGGCACCTGTGGAGGGCTGACCACCTCCCTTCTTGCCGCTCAACTGAATCCCTGTTTATCCAGAATTGTATCTGGCTCATCAGTCAGTCCCTTAAGAAATCCCTCTTGAGAAATAACTTACCAAAAGTCAAATTCTGGACAGAGTTCTTTATTGGTTCACAAGACAAAATCTGGTGTTGCTTTGAAAATATCTCTCAAAGACTTTGACCTTGTCTACCTCCGCTCTCTGAAGGGCTATTTATACAGCAATGCCACCACCAAAGTATACAGACACATCTTAACTGTGGTATCATTAATTCAAGGTTTCTTCAGAAAGTTGTGAGTCACCGTAACATTTTCCTTAGTTTGTTTCACAATCTCAGAATCCACCAGCAGCCATTAAGTCAAATCAGAATTTTCACTACTCTCAGAGTAGACTAACTATGTCTTAAAACACTAAAACTTTCTTTTTCAAGATAAAGGCATCACTTTTTTTCTCAGGAAAAATACATCTGCGTTTGCTGCAAATATATAGGACAAAAATACTAAAGGCTGAATACAAAAATCACTATCACTCTCTCTTTCCCTCTCTTCTCCCTCTTTTTATCTCTTTCTCTCTCTTTTCTACCTTCCTTCTACATTTCATTTAAGGTCTTTCAAATAACAATTGAGAAAGGAAGAAGCTTCCCAAATATATCTATACAAGCCAATCCAAAAGAAATAATATCTATGTAACTCTATATGAAACTACTACATTAAGTAGGAACTGAGAGAATCGTGGGGGAAAAAAAGACAAAGTCAAGTAGAAACTACTGTACCACATTAGCCTAATAAATGAAAAAAGACATATTTAGTGCATGAAATTAAATAAAACTATTGAAACTTGGTGTGACAGAAATCATAGAAGGGATCCAATCATGATTAACACGAATCAATCCTGCAGCATGGGACTACAAATTAAAATCGGCACGATTCAGTTCTACCCTTGAACCTATGCTATGCTACTCACGAAGGGCAGAGAGCTCAGTGGCCCTCACCCTTGAAGACAGAGCCGCTGGGGCTCCCCTGCCAGGCAATGAATGGGATGGCCAAAATGTACTGGGGCAAGGGGAGGACAGAAGGGGCTGGACTGCACTAGCGTCTTGGCAACAGGGGTAAGATCCAGAATAGGTGAGAGGAAGCCACCAACCTGAGAACAGAAGCAGAGTGGGGAGCACTTGAATAAGAGGGATGCACCTGCTGGGTATTGCACACAGGCAGCCCAGAGGCCAGGGAGGAAGTGTGGAAGAGTCTGGCCCCAGGTACTCCAGGAAAGGAGCGTACAAGAATCCAGGAGAATGCTTCACACCTTGGAATTTTGCAGTCAAGCAGGAAAGCTCATTGGAAAATCCGTTGTTAAAACAACACATAACAGATATATATATATACCCATGTTCATAGCAGCACAACTAACAATAGCTAAAATATGGAAGTCACCAAAATACCCATCAACAGACTAATGGATACACAAACTGTGGTATTTATACACAATGGAATACGATGCATCTATAAAGTCCAACAGCGTGGAGGTTTTTACAGGCAAACGGAAGAAACTTGAGAACATCATGCTTAGTGAAGTGAGTCAGAAGCAGAAGGTGAAACATCGAATGGTCTCTCTGATATAAGAGACCCAAATCACAACTCTTATGGAACTTAAAACAAAAAACAGAGTGAAACAGGGGGTCGGGTAGGGAGGGAGGGAGGGGTGAGTCGGGGGAGGGACAAAAGGAGAGTGGGAAAGTCCCAGTCACCTTGACAAGATACGTATGTGCACAAAATGTTCAACTTCATTGTAAACCTTAAATTTTGCACTTACACATATCAATAAAATGGGGGAAAATAAAAATAAAAAAGAAGATAGAAAAAGCATTACTCAGAATTCCATGAGCAAAGACACAGGGAAAAAGACAATTCAAGAGAAATTCAAGGTGCTAAAAATATGAAGTTGTTTAAAGTGATGGAATCAGAAATAATGCTTATTAGGTTAAAAATACTTTAGCTATGGCACAAAGTTGAAATTCTGATTAAAATTATTCACAATTTCATTAATGAGAAATAATCTTTTTTCTGTAATATACAAATTGGAGGGGCTGGAGGAATAGCACACCAGTTATGGTGCTTGCCTAGCAAGTGCGACTCCACAGTACCACATAGGTCGGGTTTGATGGAGCACACCTCTCGTCCCAGCACTCGGGAGACTCTGGAAGGAGGATTCTCTTGAGTTCAAGGCCAGCCGGGGCTACACAGTGAGTTCAGGAGCAGCCTAGACTACAGAGCAATGACACGTGTCACACAACTTGAGACCATCACTTAGTGAAGTGAGTCAAATGCAGAAAGTTAAATATCACACAGTTTCTATGAGAAACCAGAGTATAGAATTCTATAGAACCAAATGGGTGTGATAGTGGGAGATAGGGGAGATGCGTAGGATGTGGTAGGGCCAAAAAAGGAAGAGATTGCAATGTTGACATGATATATATGTGCACAAAATACTCGAGCTCAATGTAACCATTATGTATAACATATACATAAATAAAAATGGGGAAAAAGACCATTCTCCAAAAAATTGGAAAACAGTTTAAATAGTATATTCTACTTTTTCCGCCTGATAAACCGAAAGACTATTCCCATTAATTTTGTTTTCTTGGAAATCACAGCTTTTCATACCTGTGAGAAATGTCTATTATGTGGTTGATGCTGACATTGGTTTTAGCACTTCCCTTATTCCAGAAAGTGTAATCCATTAATAATGAATTACTACTATAAATAACACACTGAGGAACACTTTTAAAGTCTCTTTTGGTCTTTAATAGTCCCTTAAACCATGAGCCAATCAAGGACTGTTGATTTTCTGACATGGACTACTGGGGAAAATATTCCTAGCTGGCCAAAGTGGTTATCTAGGGAAAATATTATAAAGTTTGCTTTCAGTTATTCCTGATAATTCAGGGGAAAAGAGACGAAAACAGGTCTTATTTCATATACTTTTTACTTGCCCTGAAAATACATGGGAACAAATCCAAAACAATTTTTAGACACTGTGGGTGGCTCTGAGGGGCTATTTTTATGGTGAGTCATTTGTTCACTTTCTTTCGTGCCAGTTAGAAGTTTGGCCAATGAATCTTTTCGCCCTGTCTCTCCAGAGAGACTTAGGCAATGTTCTAGTCTCTATAAAGAGAGATTATATTTCCTCACACAAGCTACAAATGTAAGTGAGGGAGACAGACAACAGATGGGAATTCAACCAGTTTTGCTCAGGCCCTGCAAGTTTCTTATGAAATTGCCAAGCTGAGAGGAAAACCAAAAATGTATTTGGGGAAGAATTGGGAGCCAGAAGAGTGTGATGGTGTTAGGAGAGAGGTAGGCCTGGTGAGCGTAGACAGCAGAGATGGCAGCCAGGGTCAAGAAAGCAGATGCATCCAGCCTGAGCCAGGGATGAAGCGTCTACAGGAGAGCACACACCCTTCTTGTCCACAGCGCAGCGATCCTGGTTGCTGGAAGCAGCTCCCTTGAGTCAGGTTATAATACCTGAATGGGAAGTGTGAGCTCATCTCTAAGGGATAATATGAGGTCTGACCGAAGCATACATGAATGTTTAAGTAACAAAAAGAAGTTCCAAAGACACATTTCCATCAATCCTTCTCAAAACACTCCTCCCTCATTTGGAACATACCTGTCCCGTCATTCTGGCCACTTTGTGGAGAAGCTCTGTGAGTTTTCCTTGATGGGTGCCTTTGCAAGGTTTGATAAAAAATTACAAAAAAACAAAATTCAGTGACAACGTCTGTTTACCATCGTCCAGCGGCAAGGCAGGCTCATGGACACACTACAGTGCGCTCTAACCCATCCTGCTCACCGGATCTGCCACTGTGATACTGCCGGCTGTTCTCTAAAGTCAAAATGGTCATAAAAGACAAGTATTTTCAAATGGATCCATGATGCTGAGGCAGACGCAACAATGCAACTGAAGACAGGAAAGATTGAGGAACTGCCTCAGAACGTGGCAAGAATGACAGGACGAGTGTATTCGAAGAAAAGGAGAGTAGTTTGAGGAAGATTGTTGACACTGTGTCCCTTATCATAATTTTTAAACTTAAATATCTGCTATATTGCTCAATCATACCCCATATGTATGACAGGCCTAATAAAACCTTCAAGTGAATTGTTGAGCCTCCTGTGCGGGATGGTGAGGGTAAAGCTAGTGGACTTGCAGAAAGTGGGTCCTCCCTATCCCACCAACCTCAGAAGGAACTCAGACTCTGCCAAGACTTGAGCAGCCTGTGCAGCTGACTTCCTTCCTTACGTGAGGACGCACAGGTTTGCGGTGGCTCATCTGGGAGGAACTGCGCTTTCCCATGAGCCCCTGAGACTGTCCAGGTAGATGAAGTCTTCCCACCGGAAGCAGGAGAGACCGCCTGGAGTCCAGGAAGGAGGCTTTAAAATGCCCCGCCACACAGTGAGTCACCGAAGGCGCTTCCCCCGGTCGCGCCTTCTGTCCTGATGTCCTTCAGCACCAACGTGGAGGGAGGAGAACATGCAGTCCCTGAGTGTGTGGGTCCCCGGGCAGAGACGGGGAAGGACAGGGCAGTGGAGGAACACGCGGGCTCCGGTAGCAGCCGGCTCTCGGCTGCTTATTTTCTTTGGCTGGCTCTCACTACCTGTCTGAAAGCGCTGCAGCGCAGGAAGGAAATTTTTCAAGAGATTAAACTATTATTGTTTCCTGTGTGGCTGTCTTCGCTGGTGTATGAAAAAAAAAAAAAAAAAGCTTTAAGGGCACTTGAAAAGAGATTTGTCTGAATAGCAGAGCTGTTGTGATTCATCCCCCTCCCCTCCAGTCGGGATTTGGCCAATTTCCTCAGGAAAGTGGTTGATTAGGACCCGTGGCCTAAATATAAGATGTCATAAAGGTGATTAATGGTGAGCTCACCATCGGAGGGAGTAAAGAGTTTATAAAAGCTATTTTTAACTGTTTGGAAGAGAAAAAAAACTCATTTGTCATGTTGCCAACGTGTTGCAATAGTTTAAAAAAAAAACTCTTTGTAGCCCCTGATATTCATGCTACTGACTGCTAAAGGTGAGTTGTGTTTTCTGATTTTGTAAGTTTGTTTGAAAAATGGATTCGATGTGTTTTGCTGTTTATATAAAAGCACATGGGGGAAAGAAAATACATAAAATGTATTTCCACCATGATTAGTGATTGTAGCTCATAGTGACCTTCAGTACAATCGTATTTTTCCACGTTGCCTCAGAAGAGAGAGAGAGAGAGAGAGAGAGAGAGAGACTTTTCTTATATACCAACTGTACAAAGAGCACCTGAGAGAGGGCATCTGGGCCAGCCTTCAGAGTCCAAGTGCAACTAGCGCAAGGTTCCCAAATCAATGGAAGCTGGAGCAGCTCAGGGAGGAGACGACAGATTGATGGCGACTGGCAGTGTCTGGCATGGCTCAGACATGTCACATCCCCAGATATGTGCCAAGTGTTACTTTACTGTGATGACAATTCCATAGACCAGGCACTCTTTGAAATATTACATCTTCTCCCTAGTCGCAAACAAACCTACTTTGTCTAAAGGAATACATATAATTGGCCTCTTTTAAAACTAGTTTTCTATAAAGTAGCTACTGACTCCCATGAAGCTGGCATTTTATATTGGCCGAACTATGCAGTAGCACCTAATGAATATTTACTGATTTCAAAAGGTTGTCACTGTTGGCTAGGTATTTGGGAATCTGATAGATTATGAAAACAGGAAGGCATGTTGTTGCATTCTCCAATGTAGAAGAGGCAGGATGGGTTGTGGGGAGGGTCTTAATTATCGGAATATAATAAATCACTACCAACAATTGCATCATTAGCAAAAACAGGTAAGAATCTACCTGTGATCCTTGCAAAAATTGAAACAGGACCCCAACAGACACAGGAAACCTGTTGTACAGGGTTTGTTTTCACACCTTCATAGAATAATAAACATCCATAGGACCCTCTAATGTGCCAGGAATACTGATTGCTTCTCTGTGCTGGATGGGCAACTATGACTCAGAAGGCATTGAGCCCTGCAAGGAGCCTGGCAGATTGAAAAAGGCTCTGGCAAGAGATACAATCACATGTATGTATGCACTCCCTTCCTGGGATCAGAGAGAGGTAAAAGTTTTTCCCCAACAGTGCCAGAAGTGGAGATAATAGCTGTGTTTAAGGTCACACAGGAACAGCTTTCTCTCCTACCCATTAGTCTGAATTTATTCTAATGAGTACATATGCTTGCAAAGGAGGTTGGGAAATGTAGTCTCTAGCTGAGTGGACATAGCTTCCCCTCCTGGGCCCTCAAGGATGAAGTTTCTATCACTAAAAGATAAAAGGGAGATGGGCTGGAGGAATGGTTCAGTGGTTAAAGCACTTGCCTACCAAGCACTAAGACAAGCGCCAAGTGCCGAAGTTTGATTCCCCAGCACTGGGCGTGGTGGCGCACACTTGTAATCCCATCACTTGGGAGGCTGAGAGAGGAGTCCAAGACCAGCCTGGGCTCCATAGTGAGTTGAGGACCGGCCTGGGATACAGAGTGAGACCCTGTCTCAAAAAAAAAAAAAAAGATAAAGAGGAGACTAACACCTGCAGAATGGGCAGCACTTTCTGCACAGGACATTTTAAACTGTTGTTTACATAGAGGGTCCCAAGGAACCCTAACGAGGAAAAGTACTCAGTAGCGCGACAGGTTCTGCTGACTGTGCAAAGCACCGGCTGCATGTCACTGTCTTTATCCACAACAATATGTAAGGTGTTTGATCATTATTTTGCATTACCATTGTTTATAATTATGTGTAATTGTAACATGCCCTTGCAATCAAGAATATCTTAATTTCACATCTAAAGTTATTAAATTAGTTATTTTCACAATTTAAATTAAGTCCCTGTTAATACGGATGGCAACTCAAGTGGCAGGGACTTGCTCATGAGGTCACAGAGAACTTCTATGCAACAAGAGCAAAAGAAAATGAAGTAAGGTTCAAGCCAGTAGATGTACGGAAAGGCTGCTAAGCCAGGAAGATCGCCAGAAACCGAGTGCTGCCTGCCCCGCCCCGTGTGAGACCTCTGGGGAGGACAGCTCTAGCTCATGCCCTTTCGTGACCTCAGCACCTATGAAGCCTCATTTCTTGCTCTCCATTAACATGGGAAAAGGGGTGATGGGACATTTTATTTAGGTTTTATTTATTTATTTATTTTTGAGCTGGGGGCTCACTCGGTTTATGTAGGTTTTAAATAATGGATTAAATACAAAGCCCATCACTGAAAGACCAGCTGGCCTTGACCTCATGAACAATAGCTGTGTCCGATGCCTAGCCCACAAGCTACTTGTCCCTATTTTTTTATTTAATGCTACAATAAAAATATTTTTAAAGTTGTGTTATATACATTAACTTTCACTATTATACATAATTCCTAAAAAAAAAAAAAATCCTTTCTATTCAGTGTAGCCCAGGCAAATCAAAGGATTGGACAGCCATGAATAAAGGTCTCAAATTTCAATTTCAAGACACGATATGGCATCTAATATGACACGTAAGGATGAAAGACGGCAGTATTCATCCTGCAACTTTAATCTCATGTTGCATCTTACCAGACCACACCACTGTGGTGCACAGTGAGTGTACTTGCATGAATCCTAAGAATATCTTCTGTGCCACACTATTACACTGCAGTGTATATTTGGGTTTGAGTTATAAAACAATCAGTTTGTCAAATGTAAATACTCACAAGTAGGCATGATCTTTCTCTACACTGTTTAGGCTTGGTTCGGTTTGTTCACACTTTGGGTCTCAAAAATCTTGACTTAGTCTGAGCTTCTTTCAACCTCTTCAAAGTCCTGGAAGGGACATTCTAAGGTTTCCGCTTCCAACTGTCCTCAAGTTCACTACTTAGCACTGCCTTCATTTGTCCATGCTCATGTGGCAAGTGGACATTATCTAGTTTCCCAGGGTAAAGCCGCTGGCTTCTGGAAACTTCCATCTTTCATAACTGTTACTCTAGTTCAACATTGTCACTGGACCTGGACTCTCAGGGTGACCCAGCTGGGACCCCGGATTCCAGCTCACTCATTGCTTATGGAAAACAGAAAAGCCAAGGGGGAAAAAAATGTTCAGATAGACAGAGTCTCCAGGTTCCTCCCACCCTCACCGGTGCCTGTTCAGACATTACAGTGTCTGGGAACACTTACCGTCCCTTCTATTTAAACTTGATAAAGGGGCTGCTGACTAGACCCGAATCCTAAATCATACACAAAGGACTTTAGTGCAAACAATTTCCAAGTGGATTTACCAAAAGCATATGATTTCCATATTCCATGTCAACCATCTGGGGTCCTTCTATTAATAAATGTTCATGCCACCAACACAACAGCAAAGCCACTAAGCACAAACAATGACCCTTTTGCAAGTCAATGATTCAACCAATATACCAATGATATTGGAATGAAAAACAGACCGAATAAAACTGTTTTAAGCCTTGGCCTGGATTCTCTTCCATTCCCCACACATCTACACTTTCGCTCTGAAACAGGGTCCTGATTTCCACTAGCAACTACTGAGATGCTGGGCCAGTTTCCAAATCTCCAACCATTGCTTTAGCCTCTTTCTTGGGCTCCCAGCTCACACCTGCTGCTGCCTAATTTGTAAGGATTGGAGATCCCAATGTCAGGCACCTCAGACCTACTCCGCTAATCTCTGCTCACTTTCTCACTCTGGACGTCCCCTCCTCTGGGTCCTTCAGAATCCCCAGTGCCCTCCTGTGTACAAGCTGAGCATGCCGCCATCATCTGCCCTCATACCTGATCCACGCCTTCACATCTTTTGGATTCTGTCCCACAGGTCTTTTGAAAGTCGCATACCGATTCTGTCTTATCCAGATCCCTCCGATCCTTTTCCTGCACAATAAGAACTTTCTATTCAGCCTCTGCCTCCACTTTTACGTCGCTCGTCCTTCCCTCCTCAGCCACAAGTTCTTCACTAACGCTTTTCTCACTCATCAGCAATTGTTGTCGTGAATTTTAATGCAGCAGACTCAGTGCCAAGTACTACTGTGTGCACAAGAGTGAGCAAAAGAGCTGTGGCTGCTGTCCTCAGGGATTGCACACACCGCAGTGTGTGTCATTTCCACACTCTATGTCCACGGCTGGCAGAGTATGGTTCCTAAAGATGTCCACATTTTAATGGAAGGGAAACAAACTAAGGAATGAAGGCAGCCTCAAAAACCTAGAAAGATCAGGGCAAAGAACTCTCTGCTAGACATCTCAGAAGGAGCAGGGCTGTATCGGTTCCTTGATTTTTAGCCCAGAAGCCAATTTGGATTTCTAATCTCTAGAACTATGTTATTTAAGCTACCAAGTTTGCGGTAATGTGTTCTATTGCCATAGAAAACTAATACCATAATTTTGCAGTATCAAAACAACACGGTACTCTTTAGTGGCCTCCCAGTGCTGGGGATAAAGGCCAGAGTCCCTAGCAAGTGCAGCATGGCTCTGTTGCCCGCACTGCCGGCTGCACAGCCCCTGCCTAGCCACCCACTGAGCTGCTGTGAGCTGTGGAGAGACTGTGTGCCTCCCTTCTGAGCCTCCAACGAAGTCCTCCTATGTTCAGAAACCCCCTTTCACCCTCCTGTGCTTCCGCTGACGCATTTCTGTGCCCGACTTCAACCTTCAAATCAGAGGCCATTTTCTCAAAGGCGTCTTATCAAAACCGCACAGCCTGGTCAGCGTAGAGGCCCCCATTCTCCTCCACTTCCCCACTCATATCTGCCCTGTATTTTTAGTGTGTCCACTTTCCACCTGGAGGACACACTCCAGGGTCCTTCTGTGTGTTGCTGTATCCCTTCCTCCCGTCACAGTGGGTGCCCGTTACAAATTTTCAAAGTGAATAAACACGTACATTAGTAAAAGATGTTTCTCTTTTGTCTGAGTTGTCCCTACAGTACGTATCTGGCCACCGCTTGTCACATTCAAGCAACTCTTCATTGTCTAAAAATACTCTTTCCCCATTTTTATTAATATGTATACATGATATACAATGGTGACATTACACTTGAGAATTTTGTGCACATATATATTGCGACCAACTCACATTTCCTTCCTCTCCCCCTTTCTTACCCTCTTTTCCCCTCCCTCAATCCCCCTGACTCCCAACATTCAAATCAGAGTGGATCAAAGACCTAGATATGAAAATGGAAACCCTGAAGCTCCTGGAGGACAGAATAGGTAAAACTTTTGAAGATGCAGGCATGGGCAAATGACTTCCTCAATAGAATAGCTGACACAAAAGAAATAACCCCTGGAATTAACGTACAGGATTATATCAAATTAAAAACCTTCTTCACAGCAAAGGAAATAATTAACAGAGTGAAGACAGAACTGACAGAAAGGAAAAAATTTCATCGCCTACACCTCAGACGGGGGGCTAACAACTAGAATATACAAAGAACTGAAGAAAAACAGACCCCTCAAAATCCAAGATTCAATTAAAAAGTGGGCAATGGAAGTGAATAGACAGTTCTCAGAATGACGAGTTCAAATGTCCCACAAATACACAAGAGGAAGTCTAAAAATACTTTCGACATCTTAAAGTTATATTCCTTTACCTAACACAATAAAATAGTCACCTTCATAACAAGTCATTATGCACCGTGTCTTTACAAATTGCACTCCAAAGACACACACAATTCCACTGTGTTGTAGCTACTGACATCCTCTTGCCTTCTAGCATCACATACAAGGGGCCAGCTGCACCTCCTAGTCATCTATTCATTCAGTCTAAGCAGAGCAATCGTCACCAGACACAATCTGACCAGGTACAAGAAGTACCCAATACAGCCACTGAGCCACAGCATCTTGGGATGACTTCATTCCTCTAGGCAGATGACCCTCCCCACTTCCCACGCCAGAGCCTGTGTGGAGAGGCAGTTCCACTGTGGTGGGGAAAGTGAGTACAGGAAGCAGACCCTTAGCTGGCGTGTCAGATCAGCGCCTCCTGCCCGAGATGGAATGCCAAGAGAAGGGAGAGTTCTCAATTGAGTAAAAAGAAAGGAGGCTTTATGGAGGTGTCTTGGGAAGATGGCTATGACCTGTGCTTGGATGTGGTGCCAAAAACAGGAAGAACCCTGGGAGGAATCAGAGACAGCCACGAAGAAAACGAGACGCCACTGTGGATGAGGGACAGCAGGAGGCAAGCGAGACTGCGGCCGACATGAGCGTCCTTCCGAGGATCTTGAGCAGTCAATAGGCGAGTTTATACCACATCCTGTAAGCAACAGCTGAAAGAGGGGAAAGGGTGGGGACGGCAGCACCGAGACTCAATACTAAAGGGAAACTCAAGGTCACGGGATCCTCCCACCCCATTAGCCCTGTATCGCCCACACAAAGTAATTGGGCCAGATCAGGGGTTACGGCCCTTGGCCTGATAGCCCATGGGTCTTCCCTTGCACTTCCAAGAAGCATTACTGCCTTGATAAATATTAAACTGATGCAATGAATAGACAGAGGTAGGCAGGTGGAGGGGCAGCTACTGTAAAGGTACTTCAGTTGTCAAAGTTAGGACTATGCATAATGTGATAATGGCCTAGAAGTAGAGGGTTGAGAACGGAGAGGACAGGTGCAGTAACAGTCAGAGCAATCATGCTAACTTCGGTGTAACACACGTCTGCATGTGTGTAAGTCATGCATCTAAACTGTATTGGGGTGGAAACAACATAGAGGAAGGCGGCCTCAGGCTGGAAGCCCATGGATCCGGTCCCTAGTGGAGAAAAAGTCTTCGGGGAGCATACAGCCCCTGGAGGAGCCAGTGTGTGAGGAGGGGGCAGGCAGGAGAGCTCTAGTTCCTTTCCTCTTCCAGCCTTAAACTCAGTACTACGTTTCCCTGATATTTATTTTCAAGGATAACGTGAAGCAGTTTTCAATGAACAGATTTTCTTCCCACACACACTCAGGTCTGACCATGGGTAATAGCTGAGATTCCATCTTTCCTGCACACCAGAGAACAGCACAGTGGGCCACGATGGACACAATGCTGAAATGTCAGGATCAAGAGCAGGCCCAGACTTCTCTACCCTCAAAGATATACCATCTCACAAGGGAACCCTATGGGTACCTAAGGCTTCGTGAAAGTACAGATTCAGAAGTCAAATTCTGCACTGACCAGACTCAAGTCACTCCCTACAGTCAAGTCAGATCCCAGCTACAAAAGCACATATGGAGACACCAACAGAGAATTCAGCTTCTCCCAGAAGGCCATCGTCTGAGAATAAGGCCAATCCTCAGACATGTGGATCCAAAAGCAAGGGCTGTGCAACCGTCCATCATGACCCATAACCACCACCAATCTTACTTTCCATATTGGTGTGTCCCAAAGAAAACTTTAACATCAGTGGCACCTCTGAAGAGGCAAATAAATCACAAATGGAAGGGAGGGAAGGAAAAACTGGAATGGGAGTCATGGATACACATACATTTTTCACATTAGCTGAGCACATGTTTGTGACTTTACAACCCATCTATCATCTGCAGCCCAACTCCCTACCGACACAGGGTGCCTCCACTTCCACCCTGGGCAATGACATCTAGTCACCGGGAGAAAAAAGATTTATCTTGGACAAGGACCTAGTTTGGATAAGTCAGTTGTTTCCAAACATCAGTTTGGTGGCATTATAATGGATTAAGTGTAAATCTCACCTCGTTGGTAAACCCAAGGCTTCATAAAGTCATTTAGAATAGAAAAATTAAAGAATGAAATGTTAGGGAAGAAAAAACATGCACAAATGTTCAATATGGAAGCACTTTTATTACATTAATTTCACTGGATAATGATAGCAACGGAGGGGAGAGAGAGAAAGGACATTTCCCTGAGCACTGAATTCTAAAGGGGGAGGTCTGGGCCTTGTACGCTCAGACCTCAACAGGTCTCTGTTCTGCAGGTTCTGTGGCCTTTCAGCAAAAGCTAACTTTTCTGGCTCAGTGTTTATAACTGAACTCCGGTGTGAAATACTGAAAAGAAAATGACTACAGAGGACCTATTTAGACCTTCTTGGCAAGAGCAAAGTTGGAAGAGAAGAGGGGAAGGTCTGTTTATCTTGACACAGGATTTCCTTACTAGAACATGGAAAACATTTTTGTCAAATGTGGTTAATAGTCACCCTGCAACACAAAGAGTGGTTTCAGTAGCCTAGCAGCCACATGGGTGACTGGGGGCACTGTGACCATGCTGCAGGGACGCAACGTGAGCTGATGCACAGCCATGCTTGGACAGGGACAGTGCTGTTGATGACTGCATAGGAAAAATATCGTTACCTAATATACTTTCCACCAAGGAAAATGTTGTCACCTACTTAGTAGTTAACGTAGACGTGCCCAACCAAAAGTGAGGCA
Organism: Ctenodactylus gundi; assembly: GCA_004027205.1. Taxonomy (NCBI): domain Eukaryota; kingdom Metazoa; phylum Chordata; class Mammalia; order Rodentia; family Ctenodactylidae; genus Ctenodactylus; species Ctenodactylus gundi. The sequence goes on from PVKB01000570.1 coordinate 558,255, forward strand.
AGAGGCAGTATTAACACATCCTCCAAATGTCTTGAAAAAATGCTGGGTTTTTTCAAAAAGGAAGAGCAGGGAATGCCCTTCCTCATACAACTCTTCATTACAATGGGAATGAGTGACATTGCAGCAGTCCAACTGAACTTCTGTCTGAGGTCGGTGGAGACATGCCCTAGAAGTGGGGACCTCTAAACAGAGAAGCTATGGTGGAAACCACAGGGACTCATGGAAGGTGTCTCTGATTCTGAACTTAGTCATTGTAGGTCCAAGCCCTGAGGCTACTAGCAGCATCCGGTTTCCCAATCAGTTCTACATCTCGCTGAGCCACAATTTCCTAGAGTGGGCAGGTGCAACCTGCAGCCCACGGGTTCCCCCCATTCTGCTGAGTGAAGAGGACTATGCAGATGACATATGAAATGAGTTATAGAATAAAGTTAATATACATAGACATAAAGCTTCTTTTTAAATGTTTTCATTATAGCAATTAAAAAGTCTGAGGGCCAAAAAGAAAAAGGCAGGCAGCAGGTTGGACACTCTCTTCAAGATGCCCAAAGTTTTCCAACCTCAGCATGTGAAGGATGGAGCCCCGAGTGTTAGAAAGCTCTTTGAAGTCCATCAGAGACAAAGTTCCAGATTAATCTGTCCATTTCAAAACTTCAAACATTATTGCTTATATATGGTTTATGACTGCTTCTGCACTACAAGCCCCCACTGAGTAGTTGGAGCCTAGTTCATATAGACTCAAAGCCAAAGTACTTGCAGTTTGACCCTTTCAAAAAGAGCTCACCAACTCTCATCCTGGACACTGGCTGCACAATGGGTAGGAACGTAGGTTTTATATTCAACCAACATGAGACTACAAGCCAACTCTACCGTTGACCTGCTGGACTACAGTAAGAACTTTCTTAACTACCACGGCCACTTTCTTCCTCCTCTAAGCTGTGGAGACAGTAAACACGAAAGGTCTCCCACAGAACGACGTGACGTATAGTTTAGAGAAAGTGCTGGACGCGATCCTTGAAGTCAAGCCAGGGAACAGCTTTGCTCTCATCTCCACAAGCCAGAGAAGTGCTGTCTCCTGAAGGCATCCTGTGGCAGAGGCAGCGGCTTGCCCGTGGCCGACCCTGTGAAGCACCCCACATCTCCTTCAACGCAGGAGCGCTTGTCCCAGCCCAGGAAGTGGTGTCCAGGAGCCGCGTTTGGCCAGCGGTGCCTGCAGGAGTGGACCTGGCGGCCTCAGTCCTGATTCATCAGGGAAGGACTGAAGGCCCAGGCATCTGGGCCGCAGTGAGGACGGCTCTGAGCGGGGAGCCCGCTGGGGGGACAAAGCATGGGTCAGCTTCTGCCCTGCTCGCTCCTGCCCCCCGGGTGTGGCTCCCATTCCGAGGCTGCTTCTCAGTGCACATCCTGCACATCAAGGACTGCTCTCGTCCGGGGCAACCCCTAAGGGGAGGGCTTGGGCTTGGCAGAACAAGGACTCTTTCCAAGATGTTTGAATCCAGGCTATAGAACCTGTAAGCCGGTTACTTTACATAGCAAAGAGGGCTTTGAAGATATGCTTTAGTGAAGGACCTTGAAATGGGTTGATTCGAATCCTGAATTATCGGATTAAACTGATGAATTGCACAAACCTTTCTATGCAGGGGACCTTTCCTAGCTACAGATGGACCACAGGTTTGACAATGCGAGAATTGCCAGAGGCAAATGATGCTGGGGAGAAAGGACAATGAGATGTCCCAGGAAAACAGCCTTGTGCCAGCAAATGGAAAGAAATGTTCCATATGGATTAAGGGGCCACAGCTGGGACGGGGGGAGAGCCTGTGAGGGCAGGGGAAGCAAGAGCCAAACACAGACACAAAATGAACATCAGGAGGACACATGCAAAATTCTGCTAGAGCTGCTTCTCCCCGGGCAATGCTATGATGTGCCTGGTATGGGTACAAGGATTCACTCATTTGATGGTAACCAATGACTCTCCAGGCAGTGGTGAGAATGTCAGCTAGTTAACAATGAGGACTGACAACCACATAAGGGTCATTAAGGAAACTCGCCGAGCTTCTATAAATATAGCACCTACCTTCTGGTTTAGCCCAGTAAAGCATTCAGACACATCAGGAGAGAGATAGTAAAGAAAGACCAAGCAATCAAGTTCATTCACTAGAGGTGAGTCGCTGGCCACCCGCAGGCTTCTATGAGGTCTTCGTCATTCAGAGAAAGGCGGGAGAGCAGAGGCACCCTCTTCCCCTTGGGCATACATTCTAAGACTCCCAGAGCATCAAGCTATTTTTCCTTGTGCATACATAGTTGCAATTAATGTATAAGTTGGGCCCAGTATAAGATTAATAATAGTAATATTCAAATAGATAATATCATTAAAATATACTATAGTAAAAGTTACTTAGAATTTATGAATTACTTGTTTTTGCAATATTACTTTTTTGATTACAGCGCAATGAAGGATCTTTTTTTGATAAAAAAAATCACATTAACATTTTTTGTTAATACATGAATTCCAAATTCTGTAACACTTTAGAACCATGGGATTTGGGGAATTAATTTGCATCTGTGTACACCCATTTTTCAGAGGGTCACGCCTTTCCTAACTGACCATTGCCTCTCTTTCTACCCTGCCATTCATATTTGGGTCTTTTTATGTTATTATTTTTGTGGATTTCATAAGAGGGACACCAATCTATAGTCAGTCTTTTGTGCTTGGCCCATGTCACTGAGCATCATTCACTCTAGGTGGCCCCATGTTCATTCAAACGCTTCCTATCTGTCTTTCTTTATGGCTGCATAGTACTCCACTGTGTGTGGGTACCCCATCTTCTTTAACCATTCCTCTATGGATGGGCAGGTAGGTTGCTTCCAGGATTTGGCTATTATGAATTGTGCTGCTATAAGCATGGATATGCAAGTGTCCTTTTTGGTATGTTGACTTTAACACTTAATATTTCTGAATCCTAACTGATCGAGGGTCATAGAAAGGGAAGCCTGGGTCAGGGACTCACTGCAGGACACAGGTCACGTCACTGAATGGTTAGCAGATGGTGAAAGCTGTGAGAAATCTCAGAATTCTCTCATTTAATCCTGTCATGTTGGAGTGCAGAAGCCAAGGACTAAGGAGAACACGTTATCCTTCGGGTCCTGGAATGTCTTTAATGTTTGTTCTGTGTTTCCATATTCTAACAGAAATGATGGTAAAATACTCCTCACTCTTGTATCTCACGAACCAGACACATCTTTGGGAGATATGTTATGAGTTTAAAACTTATAGCACAAATTAATACATCATTATTGGTCAATGGCACGTCCGAGTACATTGTTCAGGTTCAGAATTTCAGCATCTATACCTACAAGTTCTTCTGGCAATAATCTTCAAAACATAGGATCTGGATAGGTGGAGTGTGTGTTTTGTATTGCCATTGGCAGGTGATTTCTTTGTTTTGTTTTGCTTGTTTATTCTTTTTGTTTTGGGTGGACCACGTTACTCAGCTACCCTTGGTTACTCAGCTACACTGGGTGATACTCTCAGGTACAGCACAGGAAACTCGAGTTCACTGGTATAGCAATAACAGAGGTGTTTAAACTCATTATTAGGGCTTAGTGCCCGGAGCAGCTCCCCAGTTAGCCGATTGCCGAATCTCTTCTGGTGCCACAAGCTCCTTCAGGTCTTGGTAGTCAGAAAATGTGGTATTAGAATAACACCTGGATATGCTCCTTGACAGCATGAGACCGCTTCAGAGGCGATGCAGCAGTCAGTGGAGGGCTAAGTGAGGATGCTCTGATACACATCAGGGAGGGGCCACCATGATGGGGCCCACCTTTGGACCTTGCTATCATACCGGGGGTCTAGCCTTTTGCCTTGCATGAACTGTGCTGAGTAAGGAGGAATTAGCTTGGGCCACACATAAAAAATATAATGCGGTTTATATATAAAGTAACAAAACTTTCTTGAAGTCTTTGTATTTTAACATATTAAATTATTTTACAAAATAACACAACAATCTCATTTAATAATTAAATACTAAAATGTACATGTCTGCTTCATGACAATAAACATCTGTCCTCACAGACACACGCACCTATGAGCACAGGTTGAGATACTATTATCTCTAACTGCGATGTTTTACTCACCGAATCACACATGCACACATAACACCTGGTGCACACTGGACTCATTTCACAGGAAGAGGAGTTGGAACTGCGATTGTCTAAACAAGCAGCTGCCTTTCCTACACAGCCCTCTGTTGTCACCCACACCGCTGTCATTCCATGCTCAAGAACCATACGATGAAGTCATGAGAAATATTGCTAAAAATCACATAATGCGGCTCAGAGTTTATGATCTGGTGGGGCCACGTTGTTAGCTGTCCAGGGCTGTGTGCTGCCCGTGGGCCACAGGTCGGGCCTGCCCGCCCACCTAGACACATTCCATCTTCTAGGAACCAGATGAAAGGGAAGAGGAGGAAGAGGAGGGGAGGAGGCATGTCAGAAGGATGAGGAAGAAAAGAGGGGAGGAGACAGGACAGCAAGAAAACGACGACGACAGGGAGGCGTAGCAGGAGCAACAGAGAAGGGAAACATCAAATGAACAAGAGAGGAGAAAAGGGAGGAAAGACTGAAAGACGGGAAAGAAGGGAAAGAGGGAGGGAGAGAAAAGGCAGAGATTCTGTCCACACTGCGCACTATCCAAAGGCCACCGGTGAGGGCCTGCTGGGGCAACGGCAGTGTGCCGGACCCCAAGGGCCACCACTGCTAGCCTGGAGGCTTCTGGAAGCCGCGCACATGTCTGTGTCTGCTCTCCTGCGTATGCACCAGGAACCGCAGAGAGAGCTATAAGGACGCGTCCCCACAGAGCAGGCAAGAGCAGAGACTTGGGGAAGTCACTTCTGAAATAGACCACCAAGATAATTCAAGAAGAAAGAAAAGCGCCTCAAAAACACCTCATCGCAGCCTGGTGACTTTGTCTAAAAAGAAACACACTATTCGCATCATTAGAAGCAAATATTTCTTCAGGGCTCTTCCAATATACACGAATGAACACAAAGCAGAAGTGTGGCTCCTTTCTCCAAAGATCTCAGTCATACCCTCTCCTGTTTACTAAAGAGCTAGGCTTCCAGAGGAGGGGAAAAAAAACTTTACAAGCTGCTAATGGGGACTTAACACCCTCAGGGGGACAACTAGCTCCAGTCAATAGCTCCAGGAGGGACATGAGCTGTGTGCTCAGCAGGTGCAAGGCAGCTCCGCACAGAGATCTGGGTCAACAGTCACACTGTAATAGACAGAGTACAGGGGACACGATAAGCCTCATCTCCAGGCTTTCCAAAAGTCAAGGCAGGTGACTTAGTCACCCTTTCAGAGCTGTGACTAAATACCAAATGAGAACAATTTAGGGGAGGAAAAGTTTATTTTAGCTCACGGTTTCCGATGATCACCAATGCCCAGGCAGCCAACAACAGTGGAAGCACATGGCAGAGACAGAGACGGAGGCAGCCTCTCACCGCATTGCAAACAGGAAGCCAAATCAAATCCAGTCAAGGTCAAGAAGAAGCAAGGAAGTTGCATTCATCCTTCCTGTCCCCGCAGACCACCCCTTCTGGGTTCAGCCTCAGTGCTCCACCCTCCCCGGTTTAAACCCCCAGTCCACCACATGCCTGTAATTCAGTCCACATGCCTGTGATCTACAATCTGCCACACACCTGTCTCCCACCATACACCCATAATCCACCCCTCCAGACCAGGCCCCAATCTCCCAACAGCACATGGTTCCATAGACAATCTATAACACCCAGGAGGTTGAGACATTAGGATTGGTAATAGCTGGAAAATAGGTTTGCGTGATGAAGTATTACCCTGCCATAAAGAAAGATAAATTTGAATCATTTGTAGGAAAATAGATACACCTTGAGAGCACAGGCTTAGCAAACTAAATGAGATAGAAAAAGCTTTAATATTTTGTGGTTTATATGAGAAGCTCGGAATATAAATAACCTAAAGAGCAAAGTAAAAGAGAGCAGATAAAAAACAAGGAAATCAGCTTTGTGGAGACAGGACAGGGATCTGAGGATGGGAAGAGGGGGCAGAGGGTGGACCGGAAAGAGGGACAAAATGACACAAAATGCAGTATGTCCGTTCACCCACTTCCCAAGCTGTATGCTACCACTATGTATTACAAATACATACCAATAAGAGGAATTGAAAAAAAAATTTACTTGGTTTTGAGGGAAAGAAGAAAATCTTGGACAGCTTCCACTTTTGGTTTGAACCAAAGTGGTTGGTGGCACCATTTGCTATGACATTCCTTCCTCCTCATGTGCATGATAAAAATGTTGATTTTACCTATGAAATTTCCTCTGTCTCTACTGTCTGGAGAAGACCGACCAGCTTGGACACATTCTTAGGTAGACAGAGATGGTAGCCTCATTATGTTGTTTTAGTCCTTGCAGGCTGTAGCTTTGGAAGCACACAATTCATAAATTCAGCATAGCTTATTTATCTCTTTCTTTTTTTCCGTTGCATTGAGATCCTGGGCATTGGCTTCTATTAGAGTGATGGATTTGGCTAGAAATTCATCACATTCATTCAAGACTAATATGGTGTTATCTAGTATAAGACAGATGAGAAATCATTCCTGGAGGACTGGAGCTCAGACTTGGCTCAGAGGAAATACACAAGACATAAGGAAGTCATTGGAGCACAAGCACTAGACAGTCTTTGCTGAACTAGAAAATGACTCAGTCCTCCCAGAGCGTAGTATTCATAGGCATGGCAAGGAGAAAAGAAACCGGGGCACGTGGTGGTTGGGATTCAAAGATGAATCTGCTTAGCATCATCTAAGAACATTGGCCTTTGTATAAGCAGTAAACAACTTAGGAAAGCCAAGCCAGCCACACATACTTTTTGAGGCATTTCTGCTGCCCACGTGCCATGGAGGTTGGAGTGAAGAGCAAAATCGACCTGCCTGCTTCCGCCATGGCCCCTGCGGTCTGAGGGAAAGGTGGCATTGGCACAGACGTGATAAACAACGGAACACTCGCAAAGCAGACGCGGGGAGCTACAGGAGCGCAGGAGAAGGAGACCAATCGGTTCGGGAAGTCAGGCAGCCACAGGACAGATGAGTGGCTCTTAACAACAGCCACTACCAGGGCCAGGAGGGAAAGAGCAGGACATGTTGGAGGGGCTCGAGGAATGGGGTGGGCGAAGAGGAGGACTTGGGAGGGAACTACAAAAGAGGCAAAAGAGGTCAGCAAAATCAAGATAAGCCATTGAGGGTCTTAGAGGTGAGCTTTGCTGATTGTTCTAAAGACGGTAGGGGCCACTAAGCAGTTTTAAGGAGAAGAGTGGAGGGTTGGGCTTTTAAAGCTCACTCTGGCGGCAAGGTGGAAGGAGACCATGGGGCGAGTGTGCTCAGGGTGAGTGGCGAGAGGCCCACAGGGCAGGGCAGGACCATGGGGAGCTGCGAAAGCTGCTAGGGAGGCAGGGTAAACACTGTGATGATGGCGGCAGGGCCACCTGCAGGGCTGACCGAAGGCGGAGCTGCCACGTGCAAGGAGGTGGGAAGCCCAGCCCAAGTTCCTGGGTGTCTGACCGAGCATTTTATTAAAACTCCAAAAGTTTGCAGGGTCTTAGTTCTACTTCCCATCTTAGTTAATAAGAATAGAGGAAAATCTGGAATGAAAGTCAAAGAAAACCAAGGAAGAGAAAGGCCAGATGAGAAATGACAAGGCAGCCACCAACAGTATAACCTACACCTTTTCCCTCTGACAAGAGGAATGGAGCAAGGTGTACGATCCTGTAGAGAGGAGAGAGGGAGCAGCAACTACCCGGCCTGTGGGGTTTGGGGAGGTGAGCAGTTATGGCATCATTCTGGTCAGGAATCCCAACAAAGGTAGGGCAGATGCCAACACACAGAGAAGGTACCAGTTGCCTGGAGCTGGAAGGGAACCTTTCACTCCTTGGAGAGGAATTTTGGACAATGTGTGAAAAGGCTGAACAATTCCATTCTCTTTCTCTTCTTCTCTCTCCCTCTCCCTCTTTCCCACTCTTGGATAGAAATGAAAATACCAATAATTGGTGCTGAGACGCAGACATTCTGTAAAAAGAAGTATCCCCAGGGAATCTTAGCCCACAGATCCAGACTTCTTGTTTAATGACTGCCAGCTGCACTGTGTCATATTTTTTGCTCACTAAACTACTCTTGACTGTTGAGGATGGAGTTACTGTCCAAGGGGTGCTCGCAAAATGGTGAAATACATCTTCATAAGATTCCCTGGAACTATTTACTGGGCAAATTCAAGAAAAACATTAGCAATGGTGAGCCGTACCTAGCATTAATCTCTTTGTCTCACAAATGTGTCTCCCCTCTGCTGGAGCATCTCCTACCTAGAAAGAAAGTGGATTCAATTTATCCTAAGAGGTCACAACGGTGTAATCAATGAGAGACTCAGACCTCAAACCACCGAAGCCATGCAAGCAACGGCAGGTCTCAAAGGGAAGGTGGGGACATCAGAGTGACAAGTAAATCTTGTTCTGCCAAGGCTCTAGGGAGAGAAATGCAATGGGAAAAACAAACTCCAAGATTCATCAAGCATTTTTCTTCACATTTCCTTGCATGACAATTCTCCCTGATATTCCTCAAGAGTTAATAATAGTCCATTCATTGACTCAGAGAAGAACTTCACAGCAGAACAAAGAGGGACAAAAATTATTTTTAACATGACTTTGAATGACAATTCCACAGCCTTACCCAGAAACAAAAGCCCATACCTTTCAAGACACCAAGCTGTTGAGCTTTTATTGTTCACTGCGTTGGTCCACTTTCTGTTACTACAACGAAATACCTGAAGTAGGCTGCTTCATTAAAAGGGAGAGACGGAGAGAGGGAGAGCTATATAACTCACAGCTCGGGAAGTTCAGGGGTTCATGGTACTGACAGGAGCTGAGCTCTGGTTAGGCTTCAAGGCACCAGAGCTTCAAAACAGGTGAGAGAAGAAAAGATCACATAGCAGAAAGGAAACTGGAATGAGGAAAAGGGCCAGCCTTGCTCTTTATACAACAATCTTCTCTTAACAGCTAACTCCAGGTCCTAGGAGAACTCACCCCAATCCCCTCCAAAGGCCAGGCCTGCAGTAATCCAGGCAACTTGCTCTAGACTAGACTCCACAGCTTAACAGTTCAACTTTGTACACTGCCAAGTTGACAGCCACACTGAAGATCACACACCCCTGCACTACAACGCTCACATCCTAAATGCTTCAGGAAATAAAGCAAGTTGGTCTGCATTGGGGCTTGGCTCCTGAATGTCCCCCAAAAAAGTCTCATGTACTTAAATGTTATGAACTGTCTACAGAACCATGTGCTTTTGGTAGACTGGGGCCTAGGCTGGAGAAGTGGATTACAGGCGTTTAAGTTAGGATTAAAGGTGTATCGTGGCCACACCTTCCACACCCGGATCCAGGAGGGGCTAATCATGAGCTGAGATCTGGAAGGATATATAAGCTGCATCCTGCCTTCCTTCGAGGACTAGGACTCGTCTCAACTAGTCTCAGTTAGTCTAAACTTACCTGCCTGTGTGTGATGCCGTGAGAAGCTGCCTCCACCTCTGCCTCAGCCATGTACTTCCATTGCTGCCGGCCGCCCCTGAATGGACTGTGACCTTCTGAAACTGTGAACTAAAATAAACCTTTCTTCCCCTGAATTTGCGGATTTCAGGTATTGAGTCACAGCAACAAAAGAGTAACTAAGACAGTCTGTTTCTATTAACTTGAGAAATCAAGTTAATCCTCCTCAGTTGTGAGCTCTTCTTAAGGCATCTCTCTAACAAAAGTCCCTCTTTGATATTATCTTTCCTCTTGATCTGAGATCTTCCCTCTACTCTTGGACCCCTACACTTTCAGGTGTCTGTTTATCCCTAAATAGGCAGGTGACATTACCAAACGTGCAGAGCCACTACAGGAGTGCGTTCAACAATATTCAACTGTTGTATTAATAGTAATACGTTACCCACTGACCTGGTCATGGGCACATCTGGGTGTGGCTTTCTGCTCCCACACACCCAAAAGGCTCAGGACATAAGTTTACTCAACAAATAAGAGATTGGGGGAAAACAGAGCGTGTACTAGATTGTTCTGCCCCACATTATCAGGAAGAATCTCTGAACTGGGCACAGGGAAGAACAGACTCAACGAGTAAGAGGAGATTTATTCATCAATAAGGTCCATCAGTTGTCCTGACTCCCACCCAGTGTTTCATCAGCTACCTGGGTGCCCCTTGATCTAGTTAAATTGGCACACAAATTAACCATTATAGGAACTTCTGGAGTTTGCCCACTAATAAAAACACTAGGGTAGAGACACATCACAGATTTTTCTGAGTTTCTTACCACCAAGGACATTAGCTTCTCTGCCAGAATATAAGGGCAAGACACCAACACAAATCGGCAACAACTATCCTGTCCTACACGAAAGCCAGGTCCAAAGAGGAAAGAATCACAGGCTACAGGGGTTGTTCCTTAAAGTGACATTTTTCTGCTTTTAACATTTTTATTTAAAAGTTAAAATATAGTCTTCTCACTAACAGCCACAAGTATTTTTATCAAATGGTTAATTATTGCATTAATTTTTAAAAATCAAAAATTCAAAGCTCTAATTGAAATTTGAATATCTACATTGAGTAGATAAGGACTGCAGGAAAAAAAGCATAGTAGAACTTTTATTTTTTAATCCACAAGAAATTAAGATACAACTATCTGCTAAAAGACAAAGGAGAGTTGACTGGTTCCTATGCATATAAATCAGGCTGAAAACTTTTGATGATATCATGAGTGCATGAAGAAATTGGTGAGAAGCTAATGTCTGTTGAGGAGGAAAACAACTGGAAACTCCTTGGGCTGTATTTACCTGTTCCTTCATTCCCAGCCGCTGTTAGCTCCATATCAAAGTCCATCAAGTGGTACTTTAAATCCAAGAAACACAAAATAGATGATTTAAAATTAAATAAAATAGGGTCTACCTTGTGTATTTGGTGAAACAGTGTGACATTCATTATTCCCAGGAGAAAGGAGAGATGTGAGGTCATCCACAGATGACAGAATCATGAAAGATGACTGAGAAAGGTTTTGTGAGTACAGTGTTTGCGTGAGGTTGATATCGCAGCCTCCATGAAGGCAGACCTTGGCCTTCACCCACAGCAACAACCTAATTATGTTTTATTCTGAGAGAGTTGGTTCTAAATAAAGATCCAGTAGATGCCAGATGGGCTTCTCATTAGAGATCAATGTCATAGATCATTCCAACATAGTTAGAGTCACCTTAGGTCAATCCTATCAGGAAAAACATTTCTTAAGCATCATAGATCAAGTCAGCATTGTCTAAGGGAAACATGACGCTATGAGACACTTACCATCCACTCCTACTACCCGCTAGCCCAGCAGGCCTGCTCTCATTTCGATCTGTTTCAGCCCTCCCAGGACCATGTGGTAAAGGCTTGGTGCTCCTGTAAGGTTGTGATACCTCCAAGTGGTAGTGCCTAGTGGGAGTTCTCAGGAAAGCAGGGCCATCCCCTCTGAGGGGATTGTGGGGCCCTAACCTGACCTGTCTCCCTTCTGTTTCCCAGCTACCATGCAGTGAGAAGCTTTGTTCTACCACACACCCTAATCACAACATTCTACTTCACCACACACCCGAAAGCAACGAGATTAACCAACCACGGGCTAAAACCTCCAAAAGTGCCCCCGCAAATAAACTTCTTTTTATGCTTGCTGGACCAGGTATTTTCTTACAGTAACAGAAAGCTGATTGTTGCACTTTCCTTAACATGTCTTCGACCAAGATTCAGTGGTCTTCAGAAGTAGCCCATCCGGCTGCCCCCATCCTGCAGTACCTCTGCTTCTGCTGTATTTCTCACCCTGGCCCTGAAGATATGCTCCTTTCTACAAACCATCAGATAGAGCTCCTCAATCCTTTCTCCCAGGTAACATTTACATTGGCGAAGGTATTACAAATGGTTATTCATATCTGATGCCAACAAAGATGACCAACAACAACAGGGTCAGCTGGCGGCCTCTGTAGAGCTCATGGTAATCAGACTTGCCTTTTCGATAGCTCTTTCTGCCCACAAAATATCTAGTCGAACAATGGACCATTTGTTCATGTCAGAACTATTTTTGGGTGGCCATTAAATTTGTGCTTATCATAGTGAAGGCCAAGTGTCTGCAAAGTCAGTTAAATTAACAACCTTGAGAACTCACAATTTCCAGGCATGTCCAGCAACTAACTGAGCCTCAGGTAATGAAGAGGGTGTCTCTCTTTATTTAGAGCTCTTTATTCTAGTCAACCAAATCTCTTTCTAAAAAAAATAAAATAAAATAAAATAAAAAAACAGAGAGAAACACTTCTAAAACTAATATTTACTTGTTCCTCCAGAAACCCTTTAATTGGCTTTGTGAAATCAATGGTTCCCTTGATAATTGATAAAAGAGTGTCTCTTTTCCCTGTGCTAGCAATATCTTGGTTTGAATAACAGGACAGATAATTCTTTCACAAATATGAAAAACAGATTTTCGGAAACAAGCTTATTTTATTAAGCCACGTTATTTAATTTTATCTGACATTTGAAAGTCATTTTTGCTAGTAAGCATTCTACATTAATACCTTGAGTTCACAGAGAGTTTAACAATATGAATTTCCTATCAGAGAAAGGTACAATAAATATATGTTTGGCAGAAGCCAAGTTTATGAAGAATTAACAGTTATCAAATCCCAAAGAGATTCTCTTCGCTTTTCCCTTGCCAGTTGTCATGCATCTAATTTTGACTTTCAAAATCCAGCTCTTGTCCTGGATTCAGGGATGAAAATGCTGGTGCCTCTGCATATTCATGCCCAGCCTCATCAAGTCCAAACATCTGCAGGCAACCAGTTGTCACCCGGGTAGATGCAGTGTATCAATTTAAGACAATTTTCACATCAAAAGATGTCTAGCAATCACCACAGAGAAGTTACTTTTATATTCTTAAATACGTATGTCAGGAACAATCTGAAACTACAAACTAAAGGGATTCCTGAAAGGTTATCTTAGGTGAAAACTGACCATTGACTTCCTTTCCACAGAAATAGTTTAAGGTTCAGAGTTTTTAAATATGGAAATCAAGTAGTCATACAAATAACAAATATCAAATGATCATAGACTTGGAGGAAAAGAGTATACTTCCTTAATACGAGTATGCTCGTGAAAATACACTTTGAGTGGACTTTAATCACTCTTATATTTCCAAATCTTTGAAAACAGTTTCAACTGTATAAAGCTATGCCACCTCAAAAACTCCTACTCAACCAGAAAAAAACCCAAGCCCAAATATCACTGCATAGGCATTCAGTTTTTCCAGTTCTATGGTCCCAGAGGGAAAAAACAATGTCCATATTTTCCATGAGTCCCAAGGCTGAATTAGTACACCTCATCTCTTCCCTTGCCTGGCACCCTGGAGGACGGGGCGGTGACAACCCCGTGCTGCACTGACCCTACACTTTGTGTTTCTGTGTGTGTGTTGGGGGGAGGTGGGCGCTCATTGCACTGTTGGAGACTCAGGGCCTGAATCTATGCGTGCATCTCATTGGTGCTAAATAAATGCTTGTAAAACAAATGAACAAACAATAAAGAAATTTTAAAGGTACTTTTAATTTTAAAAAACTTATCTTATTTTTAAAAACTTATTCCCTGGATTGAGCCCTATGTGTGTTCAGAAACATTTTCAGTTAGCACATTTCTTATATCCTGGTGTCAGTCCATGAGGTATTTCTGTTTGTTTTTTAAATAAACCCAGGACAACAGGCTTCTAAGCCCTTGATGTGCTCATCAGTTCACAGCAGGGTGATTTAGGAACAGGGATACCCCACCCATTGTCTTAATTGGAAAGCTTTTTAAACTGCTCTCCCTAGCTGACTAAGAAAGTCTCAGTGGTTAAAGCACTTGCCTGTTAAGAGTTAAGTACCCGAGTTTGATTCCAAAACACCACATAAACTGAGTATGGTGGCACATACCTGTAATCCCAGCACTCAGGAGGCTGAGACAGGAGGTTTGCAAGGCCAGCCTGGGCTCCATAGTAAGTTCAGGCCCAGCCCAGCTACAGAGAAGACCATGTATCAAAAAAGAAAGAAAGAAAGAAAGAAAGAAAGAAAGAAAGAAAGAAAGAAAGAAAGAAAGAAAGAAAGAGAAAGAAAGAAAGAAAGAGAGAGAGTTGTAACAGATGGATTATATATTTAAGAGCAGAAAGAGCTCTGGATCCGAAGATCAGAGTTGTCAACTAAAGGTGCGTGGACCACTCAAACCCCAGCACTAGAGAAGCTTGAGAAGAGCTCACTGTCAAGGCACACATGCCTCCCAAGCACAGCCCGTGGGTGCAAGTCCCACTCACGCCCCAAGGACTCTGCCACCTCTGTCTAGGAGAAGCTACCCGGACAGGTGGCTGAGCACACATCAGCCTCAGGAGGCCCTGGAAAAGAGCTCTGCATAAATGCCCGCAGGACTGTGCCAGGACCTTAGAAAAACAACCCCAGTGCTCCTCTGCAGGCCTCTGCCCTGGGGAGGCAAAGACCATTTCAGCCATGTTGGGGATTGATGGAACTGCAACCAGCAGATAACAGCAGCCTCGCGTTTTCGTTTTTGTTTTTTTTTTTTTTTTAATAGATTAAGAAAAGAGAAAGCCATGCTGGAAACAAATGACCAGCAGATCTCACAAGAGGGTGGGAAATTGGAAAATTCTCTCATGAATATTAGATGGCAGGCCAGACAAGGCACTTTTGCTTTTGCATATTTTAGTTTGCTAATTATGAATCTGAAAGGTTGGTGACCTGCAGTCCATGTTCCACCTGCCAACCTTCAAACTTCAAAAGGGTTTTCACATTAGCCAACACTCTGGAATCTTCTTAATCCATCCACCAGAGCCTGAAGGAAATGAAAGGACAGATTGGCCTGAGCCAAAGCAACCTCAGCCAAGTAAAATGTAAGGGGCGCGTGGAGTCGTCAGTGCCGCTCGTACCTGACGGTTCCTCTGGCACCCGAGCATGCCACAGTCTTCTTCTGATGCTCTCTGAAGAACTGAATGGCTACAGTGTTAGCAGAATTCACCTCGGTAAACCTGAAAGATTCTCGTTTGATTGAAGTATTCTGTTAATCTTTCTTCTGAATTTTTGCTTCTGTATTCAATCTATCTGTTTCCATTTACTTAAATTGCCCTGAAGTTTTGTCCATGACTAGGAGCTATCACCACTTTCTAACAAGATCAACATTTTGAAAATCCAAAGAATTAAGGGTATCTGCCGATGGGTGAGCGTCTTCAGGTAGGCCTTTTCCCCAGTGTCACAGTATTCTACTGTTTCCTCTAATGCACTGAGAGTTGACATTACATTATGATGTTTTGAATCTTTGTTTTCTAACTGTTCTTGGCAAACCCCCAAAAGTTAAAAATGAAGGCAGCTTTCAATGTTTATACAAACTAACTGTCCCTATGTGTGTGTGTGTGTGTGTGTGTACATAGGTATACGATACATATACATACACAGGGAGAGAGAAAAACACACATATATATTTTTTGAGGTTGCAAATAAAATTGAATAGAACTGAACAACAAATTCCTCATGATGACAGTATTCCCAGAGAAATAGAGGTTCAAAGGTCTTTTTAGGTATATGTATTCCTCAAAGATTCATTTCTAGTATCTCAATCATTCCCCTTAATATTTTTTCTGCTTTTCACACACAAATATGCACTTGAACAACTTCAAAGTAATGCATGCTTTAAGGTAATTCACCATAAAACTTTCCATTTTTCCTCTAATCATGTGAATTTTTAAAACCCTATACTTACTATGACAGGTATCCACATTTGTATATCAGCATTTTTTACTCATTACTAGAAGTCAAAACAGTTGTGCAAACACTACCTTTTAGCCAAAGGTAGCAAAGTGGCTGGGACAGCACCACTGCATCAGCTCATCCAGCAGCTCCAAGGTCTGCCTTCAAGTCACCAATATGTTCACACGTGAGAAAAACCAACACACAAACCACGTGTACCTCAGGGTGACAGTAGGAAATAACTGCTCAGGGCTCTGGATCCTCCCTACGAAACAGCCACACTGGGTGATCCCAGCTTTTCACGAAGACCAGGCTCCCACAATTTCAGCTTTCCCACATGCTTTCTCCCCATCTGTCACTACTGCTCGCCTGGTTCACTCCCACTCTGCAGATCTTCACTTAAATGTAGCCTCCCGAGAACCCCCACATCAGACTCTACGTGCTTCCCAGGGCCACTCTGCACTTGAGGCTTTGGTACACTCCTCAGGCCTGTGGTGATGTCACGGGACCTTCTTAAATGACCATTAGCTCCACACACCCAATCTGGAAGCTTCTCTCTTCTAGCACTAGATTCCCATTGCCTGTTCCACAGCACACATCAATCAAGTGTTCATGGGACTGAATTAAACCAGTCAAATAATTTTATTCCTTGGGTGAGTAACATTCCTTTGTCGAGTTTTTTGGGGACAGGGAGAGAGAAATAGGGGTGGGGGGGAGGAAGAGAGATTTTCATGTTTATATCACAGCGGTGCAATCAATGCCATCAGACCATGGAGGCAATCCACAAGGCATCTCATTGGGACAAGTCTTTCTTCTTACAGAAGAACCTCCAAAGCCAAACAACGCAACCCAAGGTATAATCTGACCACTTGATGTTTTATCCACTTTCAGACATCTGACCTACATTCATATTATCTCATCTTCTCTGTTGGCCATAGGTTCTCTCAAAGCCAAGGAGGCAGCCACTTCTTCAACTGGGAACTGCAAAACTAAATTCAAATGTAAAAAATAAAAAATTCAGGTTGCAAAACCAGAGCTAAAATTGAGTCTCTAATTTCAGCTTTTGGAGAAAGGACACTAGCAGCATAACAATTCTCAATTCCAAGTTTTCATCAATGGTACCACCTGCAGCTTCCAAGTACACAAAGAAGCAATCAAAAACATAGGCAATGAATTACACATAAGAGGTTTGATCAAAACATGCTGTAGATTATTTCAATAAAATAATTTGTTACTGTACAACACACATGGCCATTAATCTCTAATCCCCTTCAAGCACTTTTCCTTGCTCAAACACTCTTATCCCGTCATCCGTGCCACTTTCTCAAGCGGTTCTGAAAGACCCTTTTTGTGAGTGCCTTTATGACTAAAAATACCATGAATGCCACCCAGTCCCACCCAACAAAAAGGCAAGCTTGCACTGAGATAAGCACTGGGGTAAGGTAAACATTTTGAATAGATTCAGGTCCATAAGGCAGCCATGACAACCCAAGTAAAGATACTCATGAAAAAGGACTTGCAGAATGTCTTCAGAAAGTGGCAAAAATGTTGGGATGCGTGTGATGACAGGAGAGGAGATTATTTTGAGGGGGATTAATAGAAATATCTCTTACTGTGATACATTTTAAAAATTTGCTTAAATGTAAGCATTCAGCAAATGTTTTGCAATCATGCCTCCTACTCTAACTTAAATAAAAAAGAGAAACCACTTAGAAGAGTCTTGGCAAGGTAGACAATAAAATGGAGAAGTGATAAAAGAAATAGATGCTTGCAGGTAAGACAATAATATTAACAAGGAACTTTTAAACAGATGCTTAAAAAAATATCAAATTCTTTTTCACTGAAAGTTCTCTAGTGAAACTCAACTTGGGCTGCTGCCGAGGCCACAAGACTTGGCTCTTTGCCTCCAATGAGAGACCCCTGCACCTGAGTCACCAGCAGGTACAGGAACACTGACAGGTCTCTGCTTCAATGTGGTTACATAAAGCAATACAGCAACAGTTTTTGGCTTTGCTGCAAATGTGCATAATGGAAAGCAAATATTATTAAAAGGACAATCATTTTTAGTGATTAAAATAATCCAAGGCAGAAAAAAATTTCTCCCATAAGTTTCTAAGTTCTCATTTATCATCGTTTTGCCGCAAGAAGCCAGAGTAATTTTATTTTTCCTGACTTCTATTAAAAAGATCAATACATATGATTCCAAGGAGTCTCGGCTCATGAAAAGACAGAGCGGGCCTGTAATCACATGTGAAAGTATTGGTTGTCATTAGCAAAAAGATTGATCTGAAAAGACAGCCAACTGGAGCAAGAGGACTTCAAATTTTCCATTGGGCTGCCCAGCAACTTCCACCTTCCAGATAATTAAATACAGATAAAAGATTACCATATTAGAGAAAAGAATTGGATTGGGCATATTCAGTAGATACCCACTTTAGCAAAGCAATACTAAATTTCTCAATAACGATTTCGTTGGGTGCAAAAAAAAATTATTGGGGCCCAACTGTACAAAGTCATAGTATGTGTATTTAAGTTAAAGTTGGTGGAGAAGATTTTTATAGTTACCTGTGCTATCAGAGGTACTTGTGAATGTTAGAGTTGACTTTTAAAAACAGAGTGTAAAAAAAAAAGTTTAGAAACATTTAAGTAAATGCCACAGGCTTATCCCATGAATAGAGCTTCTATCAGCTTTCCTGAGTTACTGACACGGTCCTCGGTAGTGATGGTATAAAACTCCCAAGAACTGAACTCAGCGGTACGCGCTGCATAGCACACCTTTCCAGAAACCCACTTACAAAGTAGTAAAAACACTAGCGACAAACCACGATGGAATTTTTATGGGCACTTGGAAGGACATGGTAAAATTGGTAATTCACAGGTGTGATCCAAAGACATTCTAAACTGAAGTCAAGGCTTTCGATACTTTTACCCGTGTCCTGCATATGTAAAACACACACACACGTGAGGGCAATGTGCCTGTTCTCCAGACTTGACAGACACGATGCAATAGGGGCTGAGACCGGAGCAAAGCGAGTGTTTGGAGCCAAACTTTGACCCGTGCTTTTAAAAGCCATCTGAATATTTCATTGCTCCTCGATCCCTTTACTTACTTAGCTGTACATCTCACAGTAACCAGAATAGTTCATAATTATTAACCACTGATCATTTTGTAATGACCTAAAAGCTGGTATTGGAGAAAGGTCAACATCCATTCCCCAGAATGATAATATTGAGCGTAAGTGGGCACTGCATTTGTGTTAAGAGCCATTGTTTATAATGGACTTCCACAGAGCTGGAGAGAGATTTTATGTAAGTACGACACTATCACTAGAGTATGAATTCTTAAATGCTTTCATTATCTAAATTTTATACAAAATCACATTTTCATGGCACCTACTGGATACCTCAGTGAAAACAAAGCAAAACTATTTGCCTCCATGCTTAAATTAAATAAAACATAAACATTTGATTTTATGAAAATAGCAGAAAATGTTCACACTTTTGGAATTTCCTGTAATAAGAGTATCAGGGGTAAATTCCTGTAAAGACAGAGGACAGGAATAAGACCAGCCAGAATTATTTTTAGTTTTCCAAACTTAGTAAATTCCTTCCCATTTTCAGCTAAAAGGATTATTTTTTCTTGAAACTAGGAAAACATCTTCATTTCACTAATAAAGTCAGTATTTTTAAAGGATGGAGAAATATAATTTATATAATTTTTCTATGAATGCTTTGTACAAAATTTTGTTTATGTATGTATGTAGTTGGTGTACTCCATGCTGGGCACATCTATTTTTAGCCAATTCTCTTTTTTAGAAGATAAAAATAATAACTGTACCAGAGCATTGGGCTTTGGATATAGCTCGGCAGCAGTGTGCAAACACAAGGCCGTAGGTTCCATTCCCAGCAGCCGGGACTGGAAGGGAGACAGAGAGGGACAGGGGGAGGGAAGAGAAGGGAAGGAAGGGAAGGAGAAAGGAGTGACAGGAAGAGAAGGGGACAGAAGAAGAGCATGACGGCTCCACAAGACTGAGGGGGCCATGAACACTGCCCATCCCGGTCCTAATGAAAACTCATAAAACAAAAAAGATTCTCAAATCGTAAGGCATCACAATGATGAAACTGAGAATGCACAGTGACGAGAACATCCATTGCCAACTCCCCATGCTCCCCTACCCTGCCTGGCTTGGCGTGCCCTGAAGGAAGCTCTAGGCCATGACACACTGGGCTGAAAAGGTTCCTCAAGAGAAAATGCCAGCGTGACTCATATGATGTTCCAGGACACAACTACAGGGCTCTGACTTGCACCCAGCTCCACTGATGGCATGTGTGGATGTGGAAGCTCACTCCCGCCTGCACTCCATGGCTAAGGCACAAGACATGGCTTAAAATGTGCCCTCACACATACATACACCCTTTTCTAACACCATGGGAATTACAACTTTTTTTAAAAAGAAAAGTAAAAGGAAAGGCATGATAGGTCTGTATTAGTCAGGGTTTTCCAGATAAATGGAACCATAGGCAAAATATATATATGGAGAGAGAGAGAGAGAGAGAGAGAGAGAGAGAGAGAGAGAGAGAGAGAGAGATCAATGAATCGACGATAAGGAATTGACTTGCACAATTACAGAGGGTAGCACGTTCCGGGATCAGCAGGCTGAGTCAGGAAGCTGGAGATACATGAGAGCAGGTGGCACAGCCTGAGTACCACGGCTGAGAACCGGAGGACTTTGCAGTGTAAGTTCTGGTCCAGATGGTAGCAGGTTTAGAAATTCAGGAAAAGTCAATATTTCGGTTTGGTTCTGAGGCAGAAGCAAGCCAATGTTACAGGTGAAGACCACCAGGCAGGAAGAGCTCTCTGTAACCTGGGAAGTCAACTTCTTTGTTCTGTTCAGGACTTCAACCGAACAGGACCACAAAAGCAGGAAGACAATCTCTTTTACTTATTCTATCAATTTATATAATCTTACCTAAAACACTCCCCAAAACACCCACAATGATAGTAGACCAAATACCAGGTCCCACGCACCAATCAATTTGAAGCAGGAAATTAACCACCACAGAAATCTTGTAAAATGCTAAATAAATAGTTTTCCTGTTGTTCGTTTGCTTGCTTGTTTGTTTCAATACAAGTAATAATGCAACTTTGTGTTCATTACCATCTTGACTATTTTCTTTGACCATTTGGTTTAGTTGATATAAATTCTTCTGCTCTTCAACAAGTGGGCAATAGCACACACTGGAAAGTCTCTCCAGCCAAAGAAAACCCAAGGAACATTTATTTAATAAAATATAAAATCAATAAAATTTTTATTTTAAGCTAAACTCAATGCCAACTTGCCCTGTAAAGAAATTTGATAGGAACTCATGTTCTTTCTTTTCTTGGAAGATTATACCTTAAAGTAGAATCAATTTAATAATCATCATCCTAATTGGCTTGGTGGTAAGTTTGACAGAAACACATACATTTAGCTGCCATTCCTTTGAAACTATGTTTTCCAAATCCATTACACCCTTATTACTCAAAGGCGCTCCAGCTTCAGTAACGGTCTGGTAAAAACACAGATCTGGGTGGAGCCTGGGAAATCTGTCCTTTAAGTTTGTCACGTGATTAGCACCTTTATACTTAGAACATTTATATTAACTGACAGTTGGTTCAGTTTGTAGAATCACAAATGCCACTGGTTGAAACGCAACCAGAGAAATGTAATCTGACCATCCAGGAACAGCTTACCTGGCTGGACACGTCGGGATGCATTCCAAAGCAACTATTGGAAACTTTGTGTTTGACTCTATTTCCTCATTCCCTCTAAATTTTAAATGCTTACATTCACTTTGTTGAAGTTAGAGGAAATGCAGAATAACGAGATCTAGTAATACTAAAATTAAGTTTTAAATCCATATATCAAAATTAATATTAAACATGATGTTCCTTTTGCGTGTCAGCATCTTAACATAGGTAGACAATCATCATAGAAACCTTCAAATGAATGGTATCGTTTCTCTGCTTATTCCTATTTCTAATAAAAGGCAGGCACTGACTTTCAGGCACAAGCAAAGGGAAGTACTGGTTTGTGGTAGTTGGGCTTTACTTTGGAGCATTTGTTAATTTTTTGCCTCTCGTGCCGAGACTCAGAGAAAGAATCTAGCCTATTTGTAGTTCTAATTGAGCCCTCTATGCAACAAATACGTGAAAAGAAGCTGCCCTAGTTTGACTATAGCCACAGGAGTCACGAGTTGGAAAATGAATCCTCAGTGCAACAGTGTGCCGAGGTGAGGGAGGGAGAGCAGATTATGTGAGTCAGAGCAGATCAGGGGAGGGGGGCCTCACCTTCACGATGGGTTCCCGTCACTATGCAAGGCTGGAGGCCAGAGCTTGATCTCCTTCCTGTGCTCACGCTCACCTGCCCCTCTGCTTCTGCCATGGGACGACACACTGAGACAACCCTCCCCATGTATGACCCTTAATTTTGGATTTCATAGCCTCCAGAACAATAGCCAGACAAATTTCTGGATGTTTTGATGTTTGCTCTTTCGTTTATTTTCTATTTTTATAATTCTTACAGTCTGTTGTAGTGACACAAAAATGGTGAAGATGAAGACCCAACTTACCTAGTCTCCCTTCCCTTCGCCAGCCCTGGTTCCCAACATCTCCCTCAGGCCCACACAGCAGAGGCCAAATTCCTCTCCACCATGACCTCGGCATCCTGCGGAGTGCCCCTCAGGTGGCCTCTACCTGTGAGTCCCATCCTCACCAACCAGGCCATTCTTTCTAGAAATTTCTTGCCTCTCTTCTCCAGTAAAAATATACTATATCATTTCTTACTTTCAAAAGACCTGCTATGGATTCTATTCAAAAGATGTCTGATATTATTAGGATAAACATGAAAATAAACAATAATGTAAAATTGTGTCACATAAGATTTGGGGCAAAGAGAAGCATAAAGCTATAAAGCCAGCTTTCAAGACTCCAGTCACATAACCTGAGTGGGCAAGATCTTGCCCTCAGAGAATGCTTAATTTAATAAAGTAGATAAGATAGTTTTTTTTTTAAGCACTATAGACTGGCAAATACCAAAGGAGGCTACAAAGTTTCGGGGGGAATTTATTTAGATGTGAACTTCAGGAGTAGTTTCTCTGAGGAGACCACCCCACTTCAAACTAAACTCATTCCTTCCTGGGGTCATGCTTGAAGGACAAAGGTCACAACCATTACTCCTCCCTCCAGAAGCGAGAGCAATGCCCATGTGAACTCACACCATGTCGACTTTTCTCTCGGCTCTGAGCAAGTGAGGCTAACCATGTAGCAGAAGGAAACATTCCTGCTGAAGTCATCCGCACATGATCAGACATAGACAAAGACTTTCACTACTGATCTTTCAAACTAGATTTGTAGAATTGCAAGATATGTGTGAGGGACATGTCCTATGTGTGGGCAGGCCAATCATATGTATAGCTCACATATGATTCTTGCCTCAAACTAACTAGATAGCATTCCTGACTATCAGTAAATAAGGGCACATTCAGTGTCAGCTGTGTACCAAGTCCCACGGTGAAACCGCAAGTAATGCACACTCAGATCCTGCCTACAGGACCTTGGGGTCCAGACCATCACAGAGACATTAAACAAAGAATAACAAATATGATTTAAATATAGTCACAAGTTTAAGACTAAAGCCTGTATAGCTGCCATGCTATGATTCTACCTATATTCTGCAGTTCCGGGATTACTGAAAGCAAGAGGCTAAAGATTCTCACCTTTATAATAAATGCTGTTGAAAATGTTTGTCTCAGTTTCATGAAGTTCTCCCTGTTGCCTCATCATGGAGCCTTCAATGGCCTTTGGAGCCAATATTAAACATTAATATTAAACATGATGTTCCCTTTGCATGTCACCATTCTAACATAGGTAGATAATCATCATAAAAACCTTCCAATGAATGGCATCATTCCTCTGATTATTCTTATTTCTAATAAAAGGCAGGTGCTGACTATCAGGCACAAGTAAGGTGTTGGCCTGAATGCCAGTAAAGAGAAGCACTGGATTATAGCAGTTGGGCTTTGCTGTTTGCATGGAATAAACAGTGGTTCTCAGCCAGTGAAGACCCAGGATAACCTGGGGTATTATAGGGAAGATATCTGACATCATTCTCCCAGAAATTTAGATTCAGTAACTCTATTCTGGGATAGGTCTGTATTTTATTTGAAAAGCCCACTTCAGTGTCTCTACACAGACAATATATGAATTGCCATGAGAAATCTTGTGACCCAGAGAGAAATTAACTAAAATCCAATTTTTCTCAAACACAAATTTTTCTCAAATAATTAAGAACAAAGACAAATTAAAAACACAATTTGTGATACAGAGCTTTAACTGAATTACATTAATTTCAGAATATCTCAAAAGTATGCACAAAAATCAACCTAATTGTAGATGTTTTCATGCCCTCAAAAGACACTAAAATAAAAACTATTCCATAAAGTTCACAATCCTTAGACTTAAACTCTCTGTAGAGTTGTTTCACTATATAAACTTATATAAACTTGTGGCAAGTTAACAGCAAAAAGTTTATTCATTTTTAATTCTTTCTTTAATATATTTATTGGTAAATCCTTCTTACAGAAGAATGAATAAATATATAAATGTAAAAAAGAATATGCTAAACCAAATACTAAATACTGCCAACAATTCACAATAGAAATGAAATCAGATTCAAAATCTAAGCTAAGCTACAGAGAAAGCAGACAGGTTTTTTTCCACTTAATCATCAAATCAATTCTTTGGTTTTATTTTACCATTTTTTAATAACGGACAACTGAAAAAATAAGCACATTTATAGAAACTCTAATTTTTCTCTTTCATGTAATATCAGTTCAAAATCAACGTTATCAATAATCACAAGCTAAAGCAAAGGAACTTTCCAAACTATAAATTCTACTGGAAATAACATACCAAATTTACAAATAAAGATCAGTAAATAATTTTAGAGAAAGCTTAAATAAGCCCAAACTGATGTGAACCTTTTAAGACAGGAAGGTAGACAGACCAAGTGGGAGTTTCCATTCCACATGATAATCTGCGTGCATGTAGTCCTGGACCCCAGGGGGTGCCACAGTTTCAGGAAGATTCTTCGGCTTTGCTGTGCTACCATCTGTCTATATTTCTCTCACCTGCGGGGGCCCAGATGGTCCATTATCTTGTCGCCATGCCAAGTGGAGGAGAAGGAAAGGAAGAGGCCCTCCGTCCCGAGGTACCAAGTCAGAAAGTACTCCCAGCACGTCTGTTCATGTTGGATAATTTACCCCTGCAGCTTTCCCCCCTACAAAGGAGACTTTGCATGAAGTCTATCCTCAGCCAAAAATGAGGTTTCTTGCCAAATCCGCCAGGACGGGCCCGTGATTCCAGCACTCCAGGACGCTGAGGCAGGAGGACTGCAAGTTTGAGCCTAGCCTGAGCAACTCGGTAACTTAACAAGACCCTGTTTTTAAATCGAAAAGGAGCTGGGGGTGTAGCTCAGTGTGAAGGCCCTGGGCTCGGTCTCTGGTGCCAAAAAAGGGGTGAGAAGAGGGTTTAAGGACAAGGGAGGTAGACAATGAAGCCAACTTGCAGTCTCTGTCACCTGGAGGAAGGTAGAGGTGAGAGAAGAGGTACAAGAGGAGGTAGAAAAGGATGAAGCTATAAAATCAAGTCAACTGTTGTGAATCTTTCTTTTGAAACCTCCACGCCAGTGAAACTACTCGCTGCCTGGTGCTCCCGATTTTCTGAGCTTCTCTCATCGCGATCTTGGGGCTCACTCTGCCTCACACCCCTCTGGCCTTGGCCTTGGACACTGGCTTTGATTGGAAAATAATCTGCTGTCAATTTTCCCAGCATCCTCAGCATAAGGGGCTACAGGCACAAGCAGTTGCTCCAAGTTCTCTGCTTTACATTAAAAGTCATGGGCTCAAGGGTGAATTCTAAGCATCAGTTTTCTCACTTGTGGTTAAAGATGGTGCTGTTTGATGAGTCCTATCCCAGCACTCTTTCCATGGAGCAGTGCCCCACTGAAATCGAGTGCTGATGTGGCCCGGCACTTGGTGAGTTGAATAATGAATATTCCACATGAATAATCACCCTTACCCAAAAGCACGCGCAACCTGCACTTGGATTGCAGGCTGGATGCTGGGGAATTTCTAGACATGAAGGGACAGGCAATGTCTGGTTGTCCTCTGCTGAAGCCCTCTCTCCTGTAGAGTCAGAACGGCTATGGCCACGTGCCCAGAACGCGGGCCTCGGCACAGCAAGCTCCTCCACTTCTCCTGGGCCTAAGATAAACCATGTGACATTCATCCCACGGATCAGACATCGGGTCAGATCTTATTGCTTTTGGACAGCAGCCATTATGTGATTTATATAGCAAGGGATAGGTACAATACAATCCTCAGAGTACACTACAAAGTTAGAGGGTATTTCTAAGCATAAAAATATGCAACATTTCAGGGATCATGTCATAAAAGGAGGCATCAGACCAATAGATCATTGTCTCCACTGAACTGTAATCTCTAAAAATAACCCGAGTTCTCATTTCTGAGAGTGGGAACGAAACTTTAGAAGTTACATTCACATCTTTAGGAGACAACGTGTAACGAGCCGTCTCCAAAACTGAACTTAAGTATAATGGAGTTAGAATTACACCCCCCAAGGACATCTCGACGTAGATTCAGACTCACAAAGCAGAGTAGAAGATAACGTGGTTTTATTCCAAAGCACAGACCTGGACCCACGGCAACACTGATCCTTCCCAAGTTCTCCGTTGCTTCATTTGCTCCCAAGGGCCAACAGGCTTCTAGAGAAAATTACATGTGGTCAGAAAATTACAGGCGGCCTGGCTCCTTGGGAGTAATGATCCAGTTACTTGATAATTTGCTAAACGCTCGCTCACTCTTCCAGCTTGTCATTTTTTCCTCCTCGGTTAGCCCATCATGCACACGGTGACAAGAGAGAACGACGTGGAACCACTCCGGGAAAAACGAGACAAAATGGTGGCGCCAAATTGATACAAAATGTCTTTTAAAATAAACTTCATATGTTTTTAAAAATAAAAAAATAAAAACCCTGTTTTGTGGTACTGGGGATTGAGCCCAGGGCCTTCACATCGAACGGCCAGCCCCGCTGTTTCATTTTTTGATTTTGAGGCAGGATCTCACTTCCTTGCTAAGTTGTCCTCACAGCACTCAAATTTGTGACCTTCTTGCCTCGGCCTCCTGGATTATAGGTTTTAATAATGGCTTTTATGAAAATCACCCATCGAAACATTTACACATACTGTTGGGGCTGCACATATTGATTATTTCCCATTGGGGGTGCTGGGTACCCCAAATGGCAGATCCCACTGAAATAGACACTGGCGGCACCCAAGGACCCCAGAGCAGCAACCGTCTCTGTCCACCTCATCTCCGGAGGCTTCTACAGGATCTACTTCTGGTTTTTAAAATGTGAATCCGTGAAAAACGCAGCAGGCTACTGTTTGACAGCTGGACCCTTATGTTGAATTACACTGAGGGTGACGGTCCTCTGTGGCCATTCCGTTCTCACAAGGTTGTGCCTTCTCAAGCCCGCCTTCCAGAGCTCACCAGGACGTGGGTAGTAGCAGGGAAATGAAGGATACAGCTCTGTATTATTTTTTGTTTCCTCATCCACAGACATATCACTGTGAGAAGGTGGATCTAAAAGGCCATGTGGCTTTCAACTGTGCAATGACGATGACCTGCCTCAGCATGGGACCGATTCCAGCACATCCATGAAGTGTCCACATCAGGTGACTTACAGCTGAAGAATCCAGCAGGTTTTCACATGCTCCATAGCAAGGACAAGTAAGTCAGCTCTTCCTGGTGTGATTTAATACAGCCTGCTTAGAAGAAAAACACGGGAAATCCATGTGAACAATTTTCAGCTGTCAGATCTAATGTCCCATGACGATCCATAACAAGGCACTCACGGTGTTGTCGAACAGTCGTGACAATACCAAACAAAACAACTGACTGGAATTAGTGCTTATTCGTCTCTACCTCTTCGCTCTTTTCCAATCTCCTTAGGAAATGTATCTGATTTCCAGGCTTCTCTCGCCAAACAGGATGGCAAAAAGGGATCTGCTCTGGATGGCTTCTAAAATGTGCCATGCTGATTTCAATACTCTAGGAATATAAACGTCCAGCATCCCGATGTTAACAGAAGAAATGTTTCTCCAAAGACGCCTGACTGTCCCTGCCCGATAGATATCCTGTCTTGGACAAAAATGTCCCATTCTTCAAGTGAATCCAGTTAGGGATGGAGCTGGAAGTCAAGCTGACATTGTGCTGCAATGAATTTCCCTATTTCCCTTTTGGAATCATAAAGGAGAGGACAGTGACGCACAGAGACACGCTTTCTAGGCTACAGGGTAAGAAGAACAGCCCCACGACCGGTTCAGTGTTCAGTATCGAGTCAGCACGCAGCCAAAACAGCAGCTCTATAAACTGTTGTGACATATATGGATTTTTAAGACAGGGTCTCATTCTGTAGTCCAGGCTGGTCCTGAATTCAATATGGAGCCAAAGTTGGCCTCAAACACATGACAATCCTTCCCAAGTGCTTACGTTACCTATGTGCACCCCCACACCCTATTTGTATGGTGCTGGAGAATTGAACCCAGGGCCTTGCACTTGTGAGGCAAGCACTCTAACCCCTGAGATAGCCCCTCAGCCCTATACTTTATTTGAAATACCCTTACAATGACTAATTCAGTTTTTTTGACATCCCACTCTACCCAAGACTATAACAAAGATCATTTTAAAGATTCAACAATTTAATAATTTCTAGTGAATTATTTCTATTTTAAAAATATTTAGTGAAATTCTAACTGGAGGCATTCTCTTGCATATTCAAAGGTCACCCTATTAAGTATAGGGAGCACAAATCAGACAAGCATAGGTTTAGTTAGATGGTTCTATCACTTGCTATTGTGATTATGTTCAGCAAGTGGCTTAATTCCTCTAAGCCTTACTTTCCCCACATAAAAAAGCATCATAATACTTAATTCACTAGGCAATTAATGGATAAAATAATATGTACAGAATAGCTAGCAAAGAGCTTGAAAACAACTTGTTTATGATGACTATGTTATCATTAATACCACTGCACTCATTGTTACTATTATCTATCTGAAATTTTAGAATTATCCTATAATATGTCTTGTAAATGAACCATAGTTTTATATATTCTTGGAAAATGGTCTTGCTTATAATTATGTAAGTTATTCTTTTGTACTGTATGATAACAAAGAAAAATTACCTATAGTATTAATAATGTCCAGGGACAGATTAAATATGAAAGTCTGCAAATTCTAGGGCACAGATGGCTACTTTGGGCATATCTGTCCTGCACCTTGCTTCTGATTGTGGGTTTGTTTGTTTTACCCTTAGTTTTTGGACGGAAGTGAAAAGGAATAGCTGCCGTAGGCAACAGATAAAAAATATAATATAGTCAATGTACATATATAAGTAATAAAACTCCCTTTTAAAAATTTTTCATTACAATTTTTAAAAGAACAAGAGTAAAATAAAAAATGGCAGACTTCTGGCTGGACATGCCTATAAGCTTTCCTGAGTAATCAGTGTACCACTTTAAAATATTTATACAAAAGTTCGCCATCACAAGCCATCTGTAATTTTCCCAAAGTCAACAGCCTATCAGTGGCTACAAAATTTAGTGGAGAAAGTTGTGTCCCATATGAATCCTCTGAAGTCCAAAGCTCTAAAAGCCTGGGTGGAGCACTCCATCGAGTGCACCCAAGTGCTTCCTCCTGGCAGCCCTTACACCCAATCAAAGATGCCAGGGCAAGGAGCGAAGCCGCTGCCCAGCCCATCTCTATACGCACCGGCACTCCACCCTCTAGGAACACAAGCTTGGTTCACTCCTACAAATACCAGTTGAGCACCTTTAGTATACTAAGCACAGCTCCTCTGGGTGAAGACACCATGGTGAACAAACAAGCCAAATGGCTGCCCTACTGGGCTGGCCAGCTTCTTGGTGGTAAGAAAAAGAAGGCTAAGTATTAGACTGTACAGTTGGCATGTGGTATATTTTTCAATCTTTCTAAAAGTTCTTGATTGTCCCTAGTCTAATAGCTAAGCCAAATTACATTTCTTCTGTGAAAAATGGTATGGCCAGCATGACCACCAATTCCCAACAGGTCTCCTTAGCTCTTCGAGCACATTGTTGGCCAAAGAAAACAGGCTGTTGGAAATACATGGCAAAACAGAGTGATTTTAATCAATTCTTTCAGTCAATTTCAAAGGTATGCATCACAAAATACCACAGTCTTGCTATAATATTTCTTTAAACACAAAGAATACATTGTTCTTCAGACTCCAAGAATTAAAGGGAGTATCCAGACCCTGTACCTGTTTTGTAAGTTAAAGAACACGACACTGAAACTTGCCGTGAATATCTCTTCAGAGGAGAAATTCATCAGCAAGGTCCTAATTCCCAGTAGCAATACAAAGAAACCACAGTCTTCAGGGAAACCGCATAACAGAGAAGGGAATGCCGTGAGCAGCCCACATCATTACTCATGATTGGTAACTGTATCAAAAATTAAATATAAATTATTGTGGATATTCTAGTTTTGGCCCAAGATGAGAAAAGTACTTTAAGTTACTTAAAAGTTTCAATAACTGCCTTAAATTTGGCTCAGTTGAAAACAAGCCTATCTCAAGTAAGTAGAAAGCATGTATTATTTGAAGAATTACTTTCAATACACTCAAAGGTTAAAAAAAACTCTTAAATTTTCTAGAATTTGCTACAGAATATTAATCTTTTCAAAAACACTAAAAGTAAATATAAGTAGGTGACTTCTGAACAGGATCCTATGATAGATTACTATATAGAAATAGCTTACTGAAACTCTACCACATATTTATTCCATATTATTTTTAATCTAAATATGATAGGGAAGAAATTAATCTTTTAAGAAAACATAAAAGCATATTTTCTGAGCTTATACTAGGCAAAGTTTCCTTAAATAAAACAAAAAACACAAAACTCACAGGATCAAATACCAGAGGACACGTCCCTGAGTAGTTCATCTAAGCACTGGAAATTGTTCCTGGGTTCCAACTGAGGAGTGGAAACCTATCAGTGGGTGTAGTTCATTGGTAAATCTATGCTTTAATAATTAAAATGTAGCACTATATTATACATCCCTTAACTCCATAGGAACTTCCAGTGGTTATAATTACTGTAACCTACTCATCGGTCAGGTTAAGCACCCACCAGAGGAATGAGAGACGCAAAGGGGAAGGTCAAACACATTAACTAGCTGATGGTTGCTTCTGATTGAAGTTTGCTAATATTTTTGTCAGCAGAGCCACTGGGATTTTAAAAAACACACTGAATGCCATCTTATTTCTTCTAGCAACAAAGCCTGAAATTCCACCTTGAACTTCCTTTTGTGGAGCTTTGAGGCCCCATTTTGGATAAGGACTCAGTCTGGCTTTTACCAACGAGGATGCTAATTTTGGCCAATCAAATGGGTAACTTGGATAACTTGATAAGAGCCACATATGTATCTTCCCATCAGATATTTTCTGTATTTTTTAAAGAAGTTTTTTTTAATGATTCAAAACTGTAAAGGTAACAAAAACAGTATTTGTCTTTTAGTCTTATATTCTTCTGTCGTTTAGATCTCCCCTCTGAAAACAGTGTTACTAGTTTTCCATACAACTTCCCAGGCAGTGAAGAGTGCATTAGTCAGCCTTTAACTGCTGGGACAAAATGCTTGACACTCACAATTTAACAATGGCTCACAGCCTCAGAGGTTTCAGTCCATGGCTTGCCCATTTCGAGGCAGAAATACCACTGCAGAGAGTCATCACAGAACAAGCTGTTCAACTCACAGCAGCCAGGAAGAAAGAGCAAGGCAAGGGCCAAAGAGAGAGGAAGGACATAACCTTCAACGCACAGCCTCCGTGATGCGCCTTCTCCAATCGGGCTCCACCTCCTACCGGCACATTCAGCTAGAAACTCATGCACTGATGAGGTTAGCACCTCCACCCCTGAAGCATGACTCATTTGGGCAATATTCTAGATCCAACAACATGCAGTAATCAGAAAGGAATCTATGAACATAACTGCAGTATTATGCTGTGCCCCTCCCTCCTTTCCATTCCAAGGGGAGCATTCATACTGCACTTAATATCTTAACCGCCTCCAACTACTGAAAGAAGGTCCATCCCTCGGTATTCTCATAACTACTAATTTATTGTACGAATGAATGTTTCACAACTTAACCAGTCACAAACTAACAGATATCTATATCAAGTGATCTTTTATTGTTGTAAAAAGTGCTATAATATTTTAATATTATCCTACATATGACTCTGCAAACATATGTTTCTGAATCTGAAGATCAAATTGAAGGTCATTCTTATTTTCTTGTAAAACTCCAGCAAAAAAATATTCTAGATCTATAGATAAAATGCAAGAATATGAGATATGCACAGAATGTATAACGAGTGCTCACATTTTTAAATTTTTTACAGTAAAAGATGTATTGCCATTACTCTCCCTCAAAATAATTACCCCTTACTTCAAATACACAATCCCACCATTCCCACCACTTTCTGATGCAAGGAGGAAAAACCCCTTTTGCAAGTGTCTTAATGAGGAGGGAATGAAGACGACATGAGCACAGCAGCCAAGGGCCATGCCATGGAGCCCACAAGGCACCCTCATCCCCCTCATTGACTGCATCTGGCACGAGGCAACTTCTGACACCTCCCCAAAGTTCAATGACCCTGAGAAGTAAAGGTTTTAGATTGACCCAGGTCACCAGCACGGCCCCGGCAGCCCAACTGAAGACACTCAGAAGAACTGCCTCAGAAAGTGCCTGGCACGAGGGCGTGAGCGTGTGTGACACAGAAAGGGCACTTGGAGGGGACTGACTGCAGTGTGTCTTTTACTATAATAATTTGTAAGTACATTCACTGTATTTTTCAATCACATCTCATATTACATTGAATTACTGGTAATATTTTGATAAGAACTTCAACATTGCAAACTCTAAACCATTTCACAAGGAGAAACACAATGAATCCGAAGAGATCAAAAGGACTGGATATTTGAAGAAGCTGTTTCAAAAACCGCAGCCTGAAGCCGGACAAGCAACTCAGGCCGGGGATGCAAAGACTCCCAACAGCAAACAACCGCAGTGGCTGTCCCTTGGTGTCTACAGTCTCTCAGCCATCATAGTGCGACAGGAGGGGCCAGATCTTTTTTTCCTCTAAAGAGCCAGGCAGGCAGTGACTCAGGCCTTGCCATGCACACAGCTCCAGTCACCGCCATCTGCCTCTGCTACTGTGGTATGGGTAGTCGGCAACAACACCGACGTCAGCATGCGTGGCTGGGTTTGACATCACCACTAACTATGTATCACTACACAAAGAGTAGGGGGCTGGGTTTGGTCCTCGGGCCATAGGTTGCCAGCCTCTGCTCTGAGAGTTAACACGAAAATACCCCTTTAAAGTAGGCTGAAAATCATGTTCAGCTGCCCAAAATCAAGCATGACTCCCTGGCCTCGGACTTAGGATAATCAGACTCCTTGTGTTCAATCAGGTTCCATTATTTCTGTTCAAGCGTTTCAGGTATGCACTGACACTAAGTGCCATTTCAGAAGTTGCTAGAAGCACTGTCCTTGTATGGTCCTGAGTGTGCCCACATGTGGGGCAGGACTAATGAGTCCCTTTGAAGACAGGACTTGTCAAAGCCTATAGGCCTCAGTATGCACACATGTAGATGTGAAAACACAAAACACATTATCTTGCCCCAAAGAGAAAATGTTACATGGGAACCCACACACAAGCAGAAAGCACAGCTAATGTGGTCCCTATAAAAATCTAAATTGTATTTGCCAACTTTATACCCAAAACCTTTCTGTTTGAATTCTTTTAAGCCCTGCAATTTTGTCTCTAATCAGATGTTTTATTTCACTGAGTTAAGGTAAGAGAATGTAACAGAGTATTTTTACTGACAGAAAACAACTTATGCTTTTGGTGCTCCTGAAATGTATAACTACAGTAATGAAGCCATGTAAGTCAGGCTGCTAGAAGTTGAACCTGGAATGTCCCCAAAGGCCCTCACGTGAACAGTTTGGTTCCTAGCTTGGTGCTATCGAGAGGTGGTGGGACCGTGAAGGGGACGGGCTTAGCAGGATGTCTTTGGGTCACTGGTTGTGCTTTCAAAAGATCCTTGTCTCTACCTTTATCTTTTACTCCCAAGCTATGAGGTGAGTGGTTTTGCCACACACACTGCCAATATGATATGCTTCCTTGCCACAGGCCCAAAAGTAACAAGGCCAATCAGAGAACTGGCACTTCTAAAACTATGAATCCACATAAACCTTTTATTTGTGTAAGCTATCACTGGTGAATTTGTTACAGTGATGGAAAGCCAATTAACACACTGGAAGCAACAGGACCTGTTCTGCCCATCACTGTCTTTTCTTTCTGCTGGTCTTGAGCAGTCCCTCCTCACACTCTCCTTCTTTTACACCCTTTTGCCTCCAGCCAATGGGACACACATGAGAACAGCCCGTGCTGCCAAAGGGGGAAAGCACCCTGCAAACAGCTCAACGTGACAGGAAGAAATAAGGAAAAACAAGAGGGATCAATCCCATATGTTTCCACATTATCCTCATGATCTCAAAGATGAGTTTGTCAAATCAGTGCTTGCAATTACACAATGTCGGTTAAAATATTTATACACATGGGATTCGTGACTATCTACCCACATGTACCTTGCCTTTTTTTTTTAATCTGAGATGAGACTTTGTTTTTGTTTGGACTATAAAAATCGCATCATTCGTAGGTTCCTTACTTGCTACCTAGCGAGACTCCCCCTCCCTGCTTCGGAATGTCTTTGTCACACTGTCGTTTGGGTACAAAGTGGAAAGGAACTGGGATGCGAGAAACTGTCAGTCAGTCGGTGTGGAAGTTTCTAAAGGTGCGGTTCCTGGAACACGAGGTTGCAGCAGGAGCACAGGCTGAGGACCTTACCACCACAAAAGGTCTAAGTGATTGCCTTCCAAGTCCACAGTGCATGTCTCAAGCCCCAGCCTGTCAATCCTGAAGTGGCAGCAGGGCCTGGCACCCTGCCGGGAGCTTTATGTATAGTGTGTCTCACAAAGACCCAGAAGGGATCAAGTGAAAGACACTTTGGAGCAATTCCTTCACTCCTGAGCCAACAGTCCTGAACTCCAGCCCCTGAGCCGTCACTTAACATTCTGAAATCCTAGGATTGTACCCCGCATCCACAAGTTTCATTTCCTTTGAGGATACCTGTCATGCTTCACACACACACTCTCACACACACACACACACACACACACACACACACACACACACTTATTTTTCTCACTCTGCATGTGTTTAGGCAATTTCTCCTTTATCAATCCTACCTTTCTAAAATAAACCAGAAATTTATTTCTCGAGGTTTCTTTGTAGCAACAGAGCAGATACCATCAGGCCTCTTGTGTTCAAGGATTCCATACCTGTAGATTCAACACGTTACAGATCATTAATGTCCAAAAGTTATGTTTGTATTGAACATGTACAGACACCTTTTGTTGTCTTTATTCACTAACAATACAGCGTCACAACTACTTACATAGTCTACATCAGTGTAAGTATTATAAGAAATCTAGGGGCTGGAGGAATGGCTCAGCGGTTAAAGCACTTGCCTAGCAAGCACTAAGTCAAATGCTAAGTACCAAGTGTGATTCCCCAGCACCACATAAACCAGGCATGGTGGTGCACACGTGTAGTCACAGCACTCGGGAGGCTGAGGCAGCAGGATTGCCATGAGTCAAAGACCAGCCTGGACTCTACTGTGAGTTCAGGACCAGCCTGGGCTACAGAGTGAGACCCTGTCTCAAAGAAAAGAAAAGGAAAAGAAATGTAGAGATGATTTCAAATACACAGGAGGGTGTGCATGGGTCATATGCAAATACTACACCATTTTATTATATGTGAGAATGGGGCATCTATGGATTTTGATGCTCACGAGGGGTTCTGGAAATAACCAGTGATACTGAAGGATGACTTATGAGACTTAGTACTCAGGTGATAGATTCTCTCTAGAGACTTTAAAACTATAGTGAGCAATGTGGAAAGACCAGCCTAGTAACCTACACAACGTCCCTTCAGTGGGAGAGGCAAAAAAGCAGCTTTGAAACATGTTAGCAGAAGTCTGCAGGCAGTAGACACAGAAATGGTGGTTATCTGTGACCTGTGAAGGGGGCACATCAGTCATCACAAAGACCTCCCACTCGTGCAACCAAACACACGCTACCAAATAAATCCTATATTAAGTTCCATTTATATGTAAACAAATTAGCATGTGTTCTGCTGATACCAAATAAGAATGCAAGAAATGCAGCTGTAATGCCAAGATGTAGATTACAAAATGAAGATCACCCGAACCGCTGAGGTAAAAGCACCTAGAGCACAGGCAGAGTGCACATCGAACATCTGCCTTCCTTCCCTCTTTTTTTTTTTTTTCTGAGACAGCGTCTGGCTCTCTGACCCAGTCTGATCCTGAACTCAGTGTGTCGCCCATGTCCCTCCTTTTTTGTTAATGGAATACTTTACCTATTTTATCTGTCTTTTATAAACATGTTGGTTATATACCTATTTACTATTCTTCTAAAGGTTAACCTAAAGACTGCATTGTGCTTCCTTATCTGTCACAGCGTGATCCATGTCACACTGACAAACTCCAGTTCTATCAGATCATTCTACCTCCATTTTTCTCTCTCTTTCCTGCTTTACTATTCACATAGAACTTTCATTGCATAAATTTAAAACTTCTTAAGATGTTACAATTACTGCTTTGTACAATCAATTAACATTTATCCACACATTTACCTCTACTAATATTACTCATTTCTTTTTGCATTTCCATATTACCATAAAAATTAAAATTTTTTCTAGTCTAGACCTACTAGCAATGAGGTCCATACACTTTGGTTTGTCTAAACTATCTGTACTTCACTTTCACTGTTCAAAAATATTTTTAACTTCCTTAGTTTGATAGTTATTTTTACCACTTTAAAGATGTTATTCTATTGTCCTCTAAACTTGACTTTTTTGCAAGCATTCAGCTGTCAATTTTACTACAGCTGTTTTAAAGACAAGGTACCTTTTTCTCTACCTGTTTTTATGATTTTATTTTTTACTTTGATCTTCAGCAGTGTTTATATGAAGTACCTCAGTACGTTTTTGTTTGTACTTTTGCTGCTCAAGATCCCATAAGCCACTTTAACTAGGTCTCAGATTGGGGAAATTCTTAGTCATTTGCACCAAAAAGTTTTCCTGCCTCATTTTCATCCTCCGTTTATGCAGGGAATTCAATTTTGTGCATATGAGATTTTTTAGCATACTCTGCTTGAAGAATCTGACACATCAACCTTTTTTAAACTCTAAACTTCAGTGTTCACAAGTGCTATGTTCTCCTGTACCATGTCAGTTTTCTACCATAACAATATCCATTTGATTTCTCAACAGTTCAAGTGGATGACAATTTTCTATATTTTATCTCTTTTTTCCATTTTGTCTATTTTTTCTCATAATTATCATAGTTATTTTAAATGTTTTTCTGCTAATTTTAGCAAGTAATCGTCTGTTGTTCTATTTTTTTTTTATTCGTCATATAGTCTTAACTCTCTGTGTACCTTGTAACTTGCTATTGTATATCAGACATAAAAATCTTCAGGTGATTTTGTTAATCACCGGAAAGAATTTATCTTTCCACTACTAAAGGAAAGCATACTGTGAAAGATAGCACAAGGACTGGTCATCTCAACCCAAGGACAGGTTAAGGTGTGAGTTTAGCTTTAGAAAGAAACATTATACCCCTGCTTCTCTCTTCACTCTATAATATCGGTGTCCTAGGTTTTTACTGAGATTCCCATGAGGCCTTCAAAGATTCTAGGAGTTTGAGTTCTGCCCCTCAGAGATTCTCAGCTGAACTCTCCATCCTGTGTCAATGTGGCCCAAGTTTGACACTAGTCCTCACTTCCTGGCTAATGGTCTCCAGTTTCTCACCTCATGCTCCTCCTTGGTAAATGACCCAAACGAGAATGGCTGATAACTGCCACTTCACCTTAGAGGGATTCTCCGCATTTGAGTTTAGTTTATCTACTCCTTGTTAGTCCCATAACTCAAGGCAGCTTCCAAAAGCATGCTTTTAATATATTTGTGAAGTATCTACTCCTTCTCAAGTTGCAACCAGAGGATTTACCGGGAGGCTCTACATTCTACCTAGGAAAGGAAACCCACTTCTCTATTTTTTTAACCTTTAAATGCAGAATCATTTATTTATAACTTCAGTAACTTTGAATAATCAGTGGAACACAAGAAGTACCAGCATTTCCCAAAAGAACTAAAAAATTTTAACTCATTTTCTCATTTCCCAACATAATAACCTTTGAGAAATTACATTAATGATATAACTAGTGAGCAGACATTTATTAAATTTCATTAACAACAAAGTAAAGTGGAATAAAAGGAGATCACAAAGACCCCAGCGCTTTAGTTTTATGAGACTTTTAAGTGATGTTAGTTTCATTCTCAAATTCAAAGAACATTACATTTCCTATAGACAGAGCAGAATGACAGAACTTAAATCACAACTTCTAGCTCTGGGGCAACTTACCCATTCCATTCATGTAAACCACAGCCAAAATAAAGTCATTGTGACACAGGGGAACCATTTTACCTCTAAGTCTCACTCCTAAAGACATGCATATAATAAATTATCTGGGTTTTGTTAGAATAATATTGGTTCATAGCCCATCTCTAGTCAAAAATAACACCGACATGACAGAAAAGAACTGGTTTCTTAAATAAACACATAGAGATAGCATCTATTTAACATATATATTTAAAGCAATCTATTTAACAATAGACCGTTCCTCCTATTTATAAAAAAGCTGGTAGATACAGTTATTATAAAAACAGCCTGAAATCAACTGCATGGACAAATTGCTGCACTAAGTTAGATGGAAAGATAGAAACTAGCACTTGGCATTGGAACACACATCCACGTCTAATTAATGCAGCTAGAATGCAAATGCTGAGAACCTGTCAGCACTGAGGAAAGACTTCTTGGACGGTCCTTGCAGCCCTTCATGCCCAGGAACACAATGACTTTGGTATCAAGGGTCCTTCTTAGTTAGCACTGTGAATGGCCTTGTACATGCTTCTAATCACTCATGAAGTACAGGATGTTTATCTTTATTTCTGAACCTTCCCCTTCTTCACAGCTCTTCGTCCCTTCCAGACGCCCTCCACGACCAGCTAGCTGATAGCTCCTTTCGCCTTGGATTGCTGTGGCCCTCCTATGGCATTTGCCATTAAAGCCGCACCACCTTCACCTTCCAAGACTACTGCCCTCCCCTCCTGCTCCGACACTGTGCTAATGTACTTTCATTGGTAGAAACTTATGAGGGTAGTCAAATGGAAATTTAGGAAAGAGTCATTGCAAGGCCCTCCTAACCTAACAGGAAGGCGCTGCCCACCTTACCTAATGCACAGGGTCAGTTCTGACCAAGACACTTGAGGAAATGGGTGGTTCCTCTTTTTGGATGGGCTGGGAGAAGAACGACAGCATTAACTGTTCACCATTCCCAGCCTATTCTCCGAATGTGCCATCTCAAACCTGTCACAGCTAGTGAAAAATTTAAAGGCCACTTTTATTTTTTCAATCAACAGCTTGATAGGGTCCAATAAAAATGCAATCCCTTTAATGGATAGGTTAATGTACTGACAAATTGAGGTCTAGGGCCCTCGTACCTGGCACACACACAGACGATCCCTTTCCTGAAACAGCTCCTCCCTTCCCATCAAAGGGTATGAATTATTTCTCCAAACAATCTCCCACTCTGAACTTCAGACAAAAGCTTGGTTGGTGTTGAAATCCGGGTGGGGCGCACCAATTCTAAGGCTCTATTTTTCAGGGGGAAAAAAATCAGGTGCGTAGTATAATAGATCAAATGAAACCAAAACACTCTACGCTGCCAAGAATTTCCAGCAGCCAAATACTAGATTGCTAGATTGAGCTGGACGGCTCGGCCTTTGCAAGGTCAAAGAGGCGTTGCTTAAAGGTCTTTCACTGTTGTTCCTTCAACAAGTGGCTTGTTTTCTTAGACTTTCATCAAGAAGAGTTTTTTAAAAGTTTCAAGGGCTTAAAGTATTCCAGTAGTTTCTTTGATACTTTATTTTGACATAAATACATCTATTTATAATTACTTAAATTGCTTTGATGTACTAATCCAGATACTGCTTACTTTTTAAAATGCATTACATGTAACAGAGATATATGTATACCCATGTTCCTAGCACCACAACTAACAATAGCAAAAATATGGAAGGCACCAAAATACCCATCAACAGACCAGTGGATACACAAAATGTGGCATTTATACACAATGGAATACGATGCATTAATAAAGTCCAATAGCATGGAGGCTTTTGCAGGCAAATGGAAGAAACTTGAGAACATCATGCTTAGTGAAGTAAGTCAGAAGCAGAAGGTGAAACATCGAATGGTCTCTCTGATATGAGAGACCCAGATTACAACTCCTATGGAACTTAAGACGAAAGACAAAGTGAAAGAGTGGAGTAGGGTGGGAGAGGAGGGAGGGAGGGGTGGGTAAGGGGAGGGACAAAAGGAGAGTGGGAAAGCCCTTGTCACCTTGACAAGATACGTATGTGCACAAAATGCTCAACTCCATTGTAGACCTTGAATTTTGCACGTATATCAACAAAATGTGGGGAAAATTTTTTTAAAGTGCATTACATGTACTTCTAAATGTCCATCAAAGATGGCACACTGGCACATTCTTGCTCATACAAGTGACCAGAATATTGAGAAGGTAAACAACTACTCATTCATTCTCTTTGGTATATCAAGACCTGGCCAAACACTCCATCACTTCCCAGGTACCTAGAAGCTTAATCTCAACAAAGATTGAGCCAAGAACGCTTTCATTTTTCATTTGTCCAAATGGTAAATCTAACTCCTGCCCCTCACTTCAACTCTAGCCATACCCAAAAACCTCATCCACATTTGAGGTGGCTGGCTTTACAAAACATGTAGCATCTATAACTTCTTGCCAATCCTCAGTGTCATCATCTTTACCTACAGTTGCGTCGACTTGTTGAGTATTGTATATGGAACTCGATAACACAGAGATCCAGAGTCCATAAATCAAGTCACGCCATCTACCCATCCAAGCATAACTGTGCACAAAACTCCTGCGTGACACAGTCTACAATGAAGGATATTAGTTTTGGCTCCCTATTCTGCCTCCAAAAAAAAGAATCCACCATAAAATAACAATAGTTAACTTTGCGGATCACCACAATTTTACAAAGCACCTTGGCAACCATTATCTCATCTGAGTCTTGCAAGAATTCAATAAAGTTGACAAAGCATGCATTATCCTTATTTTAAAGATTACGAAATCAGGACCCAGAGAGGTTAATTACATCCTCAAAGTTCCTCACAGGAGCAGAGCCCCAGTGGTGCAGTGCTTCCAGTATTTCACACAGTCTCAGCAAAGGATGATAAATGTAGTTTTAGGAAAAGAATGGTACCTAGTAGAGCATTAGGATCAGCAACCATCTGGACAAATATCTCTTGCAAGTAAGCCTTCTGAGTGCGATGCTCAGCTATCACAAGGCACTAGCTTCGTAACACTGTGTTTCACGTCGCTGTGTTAAACTCTTTCATTCTATGAGCTCATAGAGCCCTTCACCTGTTCACTGTGGCACATCTTAAACATTGTAAATAATCCTATCATGTTGAAATGGATGGAAAGGACCAGGTTATCATTCAACTAATGATGCAAAGCTATCCTGATAGAAAAAGTGACTTTGCATAAATTCCTTCCCTCACTCTTTCAGACACTGACAGTATTTACAATTTTAACCATTTGTTCAGCACGGATTTTTTAAAATTTTCTAATGTTACATGTGTTGATGGCTGAACTTTTTGTGTGCTTTAACGTTTATGATCATGGTAAGTGCCTCACTACCCCCACTCTAGGCCTAATCGCATTCTCTCTCTCTCTCTCTCTCTCTCTCTCTCTCTCTCTCTCATACAGATTCTTGCTCTTACTCCCACTCTCTCTCTCTCTCTCTCTCTCTACTTCCCAGCTTCATTGAGGTGAGCCACTTTGCTCCACCCTATCTGCGACCCTGATGTGCTATCTTACTACAAGCCATCAAACAAAGGAGCCAAGTGACCATGAAGTGAAATGTCTGAAACTAAAAGCTAAAATAAATCCTCCTTTCTTTATCTCAAGTACTTGGTCACAGCAAAGCCTACTAACGCAGTTGCTTGACTGCTTTGGCCTCTATTGCCCATCAGAATCTTGACCTCTTAAAAAGATTTACTTCATAAGATTATCTCAAAGATCTTCATCAAATGCCTAGCACAGAGTAAATAGATAACAAAGGATGGCCATCTTCAGTACTTCTGACAATGAGAGCTTCCCTACCCAGAAAATGAGAAGTCTCTTCCTACCCTCAGGTCACTTTCATGCCAACTTTGGTTAACAGTCTAGCTTGAGAGAAGCACATGCTACAGAGCTTCAGAGTACTTCTCATCATTTTTTGGTAGGCCTGTGGTAATTGCAGCTCTTGACTAAGTCAACAAAAGAGCGAAGCGCGTAGAACAAGCCAATGCTTGTGATTCTTCTATCCAGCGAGAAGTCCATGAAGACCATCAGCCAAAATCTGTTAGTTACTTTGGCAAAAACTAGGCTATATTCAAAAATGGCCCAGATACACCACATTTTAATTAGCTTTCCTAGAAACAATGCCTCCTGAGCAACAGGTGAAGTCCAGGTGAGAAAAATCTATTACATTATAGCCAACATATAGGTCTCTCCGTGTCGGTTACAAGGGAAATAATTGGGTGCAGAACTTAATGTTCATCTTCTTCCTTCATTCATTTATTCTCAAAGAGAGTGAGCACCCAGGAGGAGCCAGACATTATCCTGGCTGCTGGACGCCCAGGATGAAGGATAAGAAACACACGTGTAAAAAGATCATTTCAACTCCTGATGTGGCTCCATTTAGGGCCATCTTCTAGGACTGCCACAGAAGAACAAACGTCCCTCCGAAAACACTCGCACAGCCCTGTAGGAACTTGTTACAACTGGTCCCGGACATTTTCTTTCCTCTGTCTCCAACTAGGTTGGTAGACATGTCTGTTCTGCTTTAATCACCTGAGGATGGGTTAGCTTTGTGGCTTACACATTAAGGTTCTCCACAGAAACAGAAAAACAGTAAGAGAGACAAAGAACAAAGAGGCAGAGACAGAAATGGATCGCACCAGTCTATAATCCCCAACTCTGGGAGGCAGAAGCAGGAGGATTACAGACTTGAACCCAGCATGAGCAACTTAGGAACTAAGTAAGTCTCTGTTTTATTTTTAAAAAGTAAAAATGGGCTGGGGATGCAGCCTGGTGGGAAGACCTGGGACTTGAACTCCAGCATGACACACAAACAGAAAGATAGAAGTAGAGGTGGAATGGCCCCGAGACAGAGGCAGGTCTGAAGACAGTAGAATGCTGGAAAGCCAATATTTTTGGATGGTTCCTTCAACTACTTACCTCTGCCCACCATAAAATAAAAGCAGCCCTAGACAACACATAAACACCTGGGCATATCTGTGTTCCAACAAAGATTTATTTACAAAAAAAAAATAGGTAATTGACTTAATTTGCCCCCACTTGCCTTAATTCATTGACTCTTTGGTTTATACAAAGCGCTGTTCCATTTTCCTTTCTTCACTCAAATCCAAAGGGTAAAATGATGTGTTTGTATTGGCAACACGCCTGACGATTATCAACCTGATGGAAAACGTACAACCCGGGCATGAGGGAAGCCATAAATGACCTGCAGATTCACAGCAGGGGTCCCTTCTTGGGGACAATGCACATTCCACATGGACATTCTCACGATGTCACGAACAGAGCCTAAGTGCCCGACATACAGAAGAACCCAAATAAATGAATGTATTATTGTTATGAGGACAGATTAGTATGTGTTACTGGAGTTATTTTAGAAATAATTATTAAATAAATATACAAGATATTTTCAATTCAACTCATATGGTAGTTTATGGTTCGTGAGTTTCCAGATCCTTTTCTGGAGAAAGAAAATGAGCCCTAGTATTTTTTTAAAAATCTCAGAGCCCAGGAAATCCAGAGTAAATAAAAGACATGGGCAGGTTGGCAGGTTGGCAACTCTCGCCAAGTACAGGCACGTGTGGGACCCTCTCAAGCTGTTTTCTTGAGTAACATGGCCCATAGCTATTTGTAGATTTCAGCCATTTTGTTCAATAATGATTTATTTTATTATAGCAACTTGAGACTCTAAGTCAACCCTTCGCTCCAAACCTTTCCTAGTTTTAGAAGTTTTATATGTGGAGATAATCATGTTGTGCTAGAAAATGCATATACTGGGGAGTCCGATAGGTTTGAGTTCGCTTCTTTGCTTTGTCACCTGCCTGCTGTGTATCAAGGAGTAAGTGATTTAGATTGTCTAGGTTTTGATTCACTCACTTATGAAATGTGGATAATCCTGACCACCACAAAGAAATGTGTGCGTGTTATGAATTAAACTGTGTCTGCAAAACCTAAACAAAAATACAGTGGAATTTTAACCCCACCAGTACCTGTGAATGGGACCTAATTTGGAGACAGGGTCCTTACAGAAGGACTCAAGATGATTCTAATTAAT
This sequence comes from Ctenodactylus gundi, assembly GCA_004027205.1. Taxonomy (NCBI): domain Eukaryota; kingdom Metazoa; phylum Chordata; class Mammalia; order Rodentia; family Ctenodactylidae; genus Ctenodactylus; species Ctenodactylus gundi. The sequence continues at coordinate 602,927 of PVKB01000570.1, forward strand.
ATAACCAGTGTCCTCATAGACAAGGAGGAAATTGGGACCTGGGAACAGATATGTATCCACGCAAACCAATGTGAAATTGGAAGCAGAGGTTAGAATAATGCTGCTACAAACCGAAAAATATTTCGGGCTCCCAGAGAAGCTAAAAAAGGGACAGAAGAGTATTTTTTCTCAGTCTCAGAGACTCTGAGACTCTGCCGCCAGGGTCAGCACTGCAGGACACAGAGCCGGGAGACGGTGCATTTCCACGGATCTGAGACAGCTGGGTTGTAGTACTTTGCTGTGGCAGTCATAGCAAATGAATAGTGATAGTGGAAAGGCAGTGCACAGATCCAAACTGTATGGGCACAGAAATGTTCCTTGAAAATTCTAGGCATTATTTATTAAAGCCCTGGAGTGTGTCCTACAAGGGTGCTTCGTGTACATTCTCACAGCAACCCTTACCACGGCACTACGACACGTGCGAAGCTACAGACTCATCCACCCCAGAGACAAGACACTGGGGCCTAAGGAGGTGAAATAAACTGAGCAGGGAACTCACCCCGGAAGTGGCCACTGAAAGCAGCCACTGAAAGCAGCCACTGCGTGGGAGGAGCCACTGAACGCAGCCACTGCGTGGGAGGAGCCACTGAACGCAGCCACTGCGTGGGAGGAGCCACTGAACGCAGCCACTGCGTGGGAGGGGCCACTGAACGCAGCCACTGCGTGGGAGGAGCCAAGTAGCTGAGAGCTGTTTAAAAGCCTTTCCCATATGGCGGCCAAGCGCCCCACGCATACTCTACTGGGGCAGACCTCCTGCACTTTCAGCGGCATGCTCCTTACCATATGTTTCTAGAAGTGATCTAGAAGCTAATTCCAGCAAAAGCGCAGTTAACTGTAGCCCAGTATATATGACAGGTGCGGTGATGTCCTATCCCACAGACCCTCCCTCCAAGAAGGGCCCATTTCCCTGCTGCTTTAAAGTTACCTGAGCTACAGAAAAACCTAACCCAACAGCAAAGAACCCCAAGACGGTCTAGATCCAAAGATAAAGCAAAAAGAATGGCCACTTCAGGCCAAGGCCAATCTACTAAAGGACATTACTGGTCTAGAGCTTTCCCTGTACCAGTCAGTAAATCATCACATACCCTATCTCAATTCCATTTATGTTGCTGTCACAGAACGAGCAATTTATAAAGAAAAGAAATTTATTTCACATGGTTTCAGAGGCTAAAAAACCTGAGATCAGGGCACCAACCTTTGGTGTCACTTGCCTAATAAGCACAAGGCCCTGGAGTTGGATTCCCCAGTACCACATAAACAGGTCAGATCGTGGTGGCATGTGCCTATAATCAAAGCACTCCGGAGGCTGAGGCAGGAGGATTGTCTTGAGTCCAAGGCCAGCCAAGTCTACATAGTGAGTTCAGGACAAACCTAGGCGACCTAGTGAGACCTTGTCTCAAAAACAAAAACAAAAAATTAAATTTAGGCAACTTCCTCAAAATTGTTGGCAGAATGTTACTTTTGCAAATAAAGGTATTTGTCATCCAAATGATTGAAAAAACATAAAAAAAGATTAGTTACAGATATGGGATAAATCTATGTGATGTTTCTGCTGCCTATTTAGAGATAAACTAAAGAGCAGAAGAAAAGAAATTCAGAATCTTCTTAGTTTTTAAGAGCTTTTGTTACAGTTGAAGGACTCTTCGAAGTCAGCCAAGATTTGTGCAAGTCTCTCGCACACTGATGTCTTTTGGTAAGAATATCTACAGAACAAGATATTTGATGTTTAACAATAATATTGACTGCCCTCTTGCTACATCATCACACAGTGAAAGCCCTAAGGGCAAGAAATCTGAATGCATGAAGCCTTTTTTACAGGGCATTAACCCCATTCACAAGTAGAAGCCCCGTACTATGGCATTGACAACACCTGAATTTTGGAAAGGACATCTAACCACAGTCAGCTGTACATGGGTGGGCATATCCTGCCTCCTTCCCTCTCCCCACCTGTCTTCTTAGGCATTGTCTGAAATGTAAGCTGCATGCCCAACTCTACTTCTGTGTCAGTCTCCCAAGAACTCACTAGGTTTCGCATCTTCCTTCGACTGGCAAGAAGTGATACTGGCTGGTCCAGATAAAAAGAGGCTGATGAGATTCTAGGAACCAAAGACCCAGATGTCCAGGCTCTTGTAATTTAAATCTGGGAGAAAGAAGTGCACTGAGATATGGAACAGTGGCTCAAATGTCGATAAACACCTCCAGCCTGTCTATGAACAGAATTTGAGGACCAACTGATTTAAAACGCAGTGTGGAAACCTCCACCAAAACCACTAAAATGTAAGAAGAGTTTATCTCATTTTTAGAGTCCTGCTATCTGTAGCAGCAACTCTACAAGGCTAGATAACTATATTTTTTAAGGAATATGCAATAGGAATGTAGAAATTTGATGTTTCAAATCATATGCGTCAATTCCATAAAACATACATGTTAGACTAAGAATGGTCTATGCAAATGACACTATTCATCCTTACAAGTCATTAGGGGGCAAAAACAGATATCAAAAGTCTTATGGTTTGTACAAAAACTCCCAGGCAGATGGTAACTCTTTCCTAAATATCCACATTTCTATTAGGCCAAGGTCAAAACAGCTAAGTCGAGGACAGAGAAAGACTGTACAGTCCCATAAAAATTTCTGCACTGATCAAAATTTTACAGAGAAAATTACCCATTCCCAATATGGTCACCCAGTATTTCTTGGCACTTGGGGCTCTAACCATGCCTATCAAGCTATCTATGCCTATCAGGTACTATTACTGTCTGACAGGAGCAACCAATCCGGTGTTTAGTCTTAATTCCTGAAAGAAAAATCTCCTCCTTTGGTATGCATTTCTCCTCTCTGTTCAAGCTAGGAATTAGGGCAAGAAATTAACATCACAAACATCTGGCGGCCAAAAGGGAAGTCATTTCCTGCTAGTCCACAAACTTTTTGTCCTATGGTCCTGTCACAAAGCAACAGTTTCTTCATGCAGAAGAAAGATCAACTGATATAGAATATTTATTATGATAATTATGAAATTCTAGAGGCAACAGGACTATAGTGACCTTTTGGCCCAGCCTCTTACTTTTACAAGGTCAGGAAACAGAAATTCACAGTCACATCAGGCAGTGGAGGTCAAGTCTAGTTTTCTGAGTTCCAAACCAGGTTTATTTCCACTCCAGCAAATCACCACCCACACTTTTTTTTCCCTATAGCATGACTTATGGAGAAAACTGAAACTATTCAGCCTAATTTGTTTCATGCGTGTCTTCTCACTTTGGCCATTCTGGCATTTAGAGACATTTGAAAGCTAATTCTAACTGGCATTCATTCCCAAAGAACAGTGAAAAAGGAGTAAATAAATAAAGTCCAGTTTGAAATTAAAATCTGCAGATATTGTCCTCTGGTTTAAAATGCTGTCTCTCAAGTTTCTGTGAAGAGAGGAAAACATAGAGAGAAGAAATAGAAAAGGGGGGACCCCACAACACTAGTGAAACCATGACTGGCAGACAAATTCTTAGAATATGGAAGGAAACACTGGTTATTACAAAGATGAGCCCAGCACCTACCCTCTGGAGCGCCAGCTCCCGCCTGTCTCCACCCAGGTCTGTACCCCAGCAAATGACTCAGACATTCCTACCCCGTGTGGGTGCGGGCAGCGATAATCCCCTCAGAGCCTCACTTTACACTTTTATCTCAAGGAGGAAACTCATTAAGTACCTCAGGGGGTGGGAGAGGGGCTGAAGAGGCTGGGACATGGCGGGCTGGGAGGGGCAGCTCCAGGCAGGAAGGAGCCAGGGGGCCTCAGCAGGACATGGGACTGCAGGGTCAGACCTTCTCATGGATTTGCAGTTAGGATGTCAGGGAAACAAAGGACGAAGAAAGGATCCCACTTGAGTAACGTGCTGGCAGGAAGAACCAGGGGCACAAAGGAAATTTAGTGGGTGAAACCGAAAAGGTTCCCGGCAAGGCCACGAAGAATGGTGAGGGTGTAACATCTGCCATCTTCATCAAATATTTGCTTTCTGTCTGGAAAGAAGTGGACCAGGGCACGGAGGACCAATGGGAGAGGTGAGGAGAGCGCAGGGGAGAGTGAACAGAGGGGCACGTGGTGTGCAGGCCCGGTCCACGTCCACCCTAGACGCAGGAGCCCTCGGGAAGAGGCCACAGAGGCCTTGGATAGGAAATAGCACTTAAAAACTTCAGAGAGTTCAACAGTGCCGAGCCTGTGGAAGAGAACCTGCGGAGAAGAGCCCCAGCCGGACTCCTGCTCAGGCCTCCGAGCGGACCAGAAGGAAGGCCGGAGAGGCCGCTCACCACAAACGGCAGTGACCTGTGAGGAACAAAACCAAGCAGCTCCGGCTGTCCCTCCGCTAGCACGGACGGCTCAAAGAACATGCAGCCCCAATTTAAACTGAGAAAGACATTACTAGGAGACGTTCATCAAATGATCAAGAGACGACAAAAAAAATAGGACTGGTGATAAACACTAAAATTTACTAAAAATGGTCTAAATGAACGTTATAAAAATGCTGGCCAAGCTAAATACACATATAAAACACTCTGTAAAATGTATCTTAAAAGTCATTTTATAGCAGTTACTTGAATCTAAAAATCCAGTTAATGTTTTTTAAATCCTCTAAGTGAGAAGGGGAAGTATAATACATTAAACCCCTTGTTTGATATAGATTTCTTTTAGACTTCCTTATTAATTTTTACTTTCATGGAAATACATATTTTTAAATTTAAAAGTAATTTGTGAAGTTAAAACAAAAATATATCAACTAATAACAAGAGAATGTAGAAGCTAAAAATTATACAATAAAATTTAGAAGATACTAGAAAAAAGAAGAAACCTTTTTGCTTTGAAAGTCAGAAGTATGGTGGCAAAACTAATAAAAACAATGAAATGATTAAGTTAGTTTTTTAAATTTAATATTAAATATTAATATTTAATAAAAGGATTAACTATTTTAATCTGAAGATATAATTTTGAAAGTAACCAAAAAATATTTTAAATGTGCAAATATTAATCAGATGAGTTTTAAAAGTACATATAAAAATATAAAAGTATAGCAATATTACTTCTGACAGAGTTAAATTCCAGGTAGCCTATAAAGACAAAGACTAAAATTTTATATCAATAAAAATAAAATCCAAAACAAATATGAACAATACTATTTACTGTAGAGGATATCATCAACTACCTGAAACAAAAGTTATTACATATTACTATTTAAAGAAAGGAGCCAGTATATAGAAATTAATATACAGCCCACTAAATAACTTCTGACTAAAAATTTAAAACAAACTAATAAAGCAAATTATTTTTTAAATGTATAAAATTATAAAACTACATTATCAAAACTTAGGACATAGACTCAGATAATTCTCACAGGAAAAAATTGCATTTAAATTATCATAGAATTTAATAGGTAAGAATAAAATTAGATGAACTAAACCCTTAACCCAAAAAAAAGCAAATGTAAGTGAAGTAAAAATACATTTTTTTAAAAAAAAGTAAAATGTTGCTAAATTAACAGGCAAGGCCTAGAGCAGATTCTTTGGAAAACATAGAAACAAATACATATCTCTCTCTAGTCATTCAAATTGAGAAAATTAAAAAAGAGAAAAACAGACCTGTATCAATAAAAAAGGAGAAATAATCACAAATAAAAAGAAAGTTAAAGACATAAAGCACATTTTGTGTAGATCTATGCTAATAAAATCTTCACCAAATGGCAAAGTCTTCTAAGAAAATGTTATCAAAACAAGCAAAGTCATCTCACTTTAGTAAGCCAAAAACTATGGGAAAAAAAAATTGGGAAAGTTATCCAAAATTCACCTTTAAAATGCTACAGATTATAATAGTTTTTAGATATGCTCTTTTAAATAAAGAATAAATCATTTTGTGATATTTAAATCATGTCAGAACTTAGAAAGTATAGAAAGTCTGCCAGCATAGTTTATATTACTGATCTAAGCCTGAAACCAAAACCAGGTAAGAGGAATGCTGAAAAAAGAAAAGAAAAAAAATAGAAATCTATAGACTGGCCTCATAACTACAGACATAAAAGTTCTTTAAAAAGCACTGCAAAGTGCATTTTATATTGTTTTGCAAAAATGATCCACCACAATAAGATTCACAAAAGGAATCCATGAACCATTGCAAATAAGCATTGTACTGATATGACACATCAGGGCTGTCAGAACAACGTCACTCAACTAAATCAAGAAAGTCCCTAAAGCCAGCTGGTCGCAGGTATTGAACAGTAAAATTAAATGCCCAAATAACCAGACAATTCTTCAGGAAAGGAAGATCAAAGTATAATTATATATGTACCTGAGACTAAAATATTCATTAATTCAAAGAAACTATTTTCTGAGAAAGAGAAACCATACAGTACAGGGTCTGTCCTCATTAGCGATAGGAACTCCCCATCCCACCCGAGAAAGCCCCCTGAAGCTCCAGCTCCCCGGTCACTAGACCCAGGCCAGCGCCCGCCTGCTAAGCCATGGACCCCAATTCAGTCCTGCTTCATCCCTTCCCAAAAGTTCTTAACCCCCTCTTCTCTTTCTTCCCTCATAGCCCCAAGCAACCTCTCTGAGAGTCCTCTGTCTTCATAGTTATTTGTCTGTGTCCTCAACTCCTAAGGCCACCATTTGTGTCATACAATTTCATTATCCCACCCCACAAACCCCACAACACAAGGTAAGCCCTCCGTTAGTGTTGATTCTTTAATTAGTCAATATATCAAAAAAAATTGCAAGTACACATCTGTATTGACTTTGATGCCGCAAAACAATTCTAAATCAATAGCCAAGTCATAGTTTCCTCCAATGAGTCAGTCCAAAACACTAACACACACATGGACATACACACACACTCAGCAAGTTTTAAGGGATTTACTGATTGCAGCTCTTAAAACTTGAATCTGCAGAACAAAAGCTAAAAAGCATTCCGCTGTCATTTTCCTTCCCGATTCAGTTTCATCTGTGTAGACAGTGAGAAAATGCAACTAGGCTAAGCCGGGTTTCCCATTTCAATTACCCGCTGGTAAGGGGGTAATCTTCAAATGAAACTTTAACCCCAAGAATTTACCTTACTCAGCTAATGGCCTGAATGTCTCCTTCAGCAAAACCCAAGTAAACTTCCTTCTCTTTTAAAAAGGTAACTTTCTATTTTTTCACATTTCCTGTAGCAAGTTATACTAACCAAGACCGCAATCATATGGCCATTTTCTACCTACTGTGTAATTTGCCAGTCTTCATGGGAATAAAAATAGCTCTAAGAATTCTAAACACTGCAGGTATTAATTGCGGGGAAAGGAGGATGTTTTGTTTCATAATTCACAAACTGAAATTATAACATAGTTAAAAACCCTAGAATCCACCAAGAAATCAACTAAAATAAAATATTCAAGGAAAAGGTAAAGAAAAATTTGTCCATTTGGGTGTGCACCCAATGCATCATGGGTTTGAATTTCTAATAAGCCTGCAACTCCGTTCTCTGGTTGGATTTTGAAATGGCTGTTCTTAAAGATTCCGGCCTGTCTTGAAAGTTCGGGTAAACAGAGGGAGATGGATGTAGGAGGATGAGACTGGGTTGTCTGAAGAAATAATACAGCAGACAGACAAGATTAGTACTAATAGTGATACCGTGTCTGCGTCATGCAAAAGGAAGAGGCGGTTGGCCCTGGTCCAGGAAACCTGAGCTATGAAGTCAGCAAATTTGAATTATTCAGTACAAATCCCCATTTGCAAAAGATGGGCCAGGTCCATGAGCCCGTTGGCTACATTTGTAGACATTCGTCTCAATGTTTAGACGCAGACGGAGAACATCTACTGAGTTAGAACCATTTTTACCCATCTTGGTATATCTCAACACAAGTATTGCTCAGTCACCACTTTAATTTGCACTGACAACCTAACGTCAGATATGACTAAAGAAAAAAAAATGAAAAATAGAAAGAATAGTTAGTCTCCTGTATGATGTATGCTTATGCCAAAAAAGATTAGTTAAAAATTCATCTTCCTGCACCTGAGTTCAGAGGATGTTTGAGGAAACTGTCAGTAAAATCATTACTAATGAAGTACCAGACTAGGTGAAACAATAGTTAGAAAAGAAATTTCAAAGATAAATGCAATCGTAGATGTCACAAATTTTTCATTAATGAAGGAAAATGCTTAGAAACGTCACATTTTTGGAACAGCCCGCAACAATTACAACTAACCAGAGTGTCCCATCTTATCCAGTCCTGTGTTCCTATCCAATTCTCAGCCTTCTCCAAAACTTAAACTCTTCCTACTATCTTTTGGCACTAGACCAGTCCTATAAAAATTGGGAACAATTGTGATTCTCTAATCTCACCAACATACTTTTTGGTATTAACAAACCATCCATATTTTATTATTTATTCAACATGACATATAAATATGCAGCTGTCATAACTCACCTTTTTCTCTAAGACATCTCCAGATGCCACCATTAGGCCCACAGAAATTTAGCTCTGAGCCTGAAAGGGACGGGTCTCTGTCTACACTCGTACACCTGTCGATACCCTTGGACCCTGGGCTCTGGCATCAGAAGAGGGCAGGGAACAGAAAAAGAAACGAGTAGGGGCCAGAGTGCGGTAGTTTTCAAAGTGGGTTGAAATGATTTATTACTGTACCTACACATTACCACCATGGCCATTGCTAGTAACTTGATCTTTAACTGGAGAAGGACCCCTAGCTCTTCGTCCTAGAAATAGTAGACAGACATCTCAGTGAGAGAGATAGCAATAATTCACTGTCCCCTAGACTTTGCAACATTTGACTTTAGTTTCTTTTTACTGCGTGGAGTGCATTTCGGTTAGAAGTAATACAGTTCTGATTTTGGGGGATGGGCAATTAACACTATTTTAATTTGACCAAAATCCAGGAAGCTGAAAATTCAGCTCATTTGAGCAAAGGGAGAGAACTTGACTAAGTGCTGTGACCTAGACCTGACGGCCCTGCCTGGGGCAGGAGGGGAGCAAAGCTCCTCCAGTAATCCATTTCCGGGGCAGGGCCAGGAGCTTGTGGGGTCAGGAGGATGCAAGACTCCGAGCTCCTCCGATCCCTACAGGCAATTAGTGCACAATCCAGGACTGAGGAAAATATCTCCCCAGAGGTCTCAGGAGGGATGAGGGTAAAGGCTGCTGAAGACTGCAGATGAGGCAGGCAGGACCCTGGGGCGCCCCAGACTCAAGGCCGAAGGGAATGCAGGTCAGACCAGCCACATTCTTGCGGGTAGTGGGCTGCTTAGGGCCCTGTTAGGACAGGCAGAAGGACCGGACAGGACTGGGCCTGCAGACCAATGGGCTTTTAACACCCACGGCTGAGCCAGGCTGGGGTGGACTCAGTCACGACAAAACAGACACCTAGAGGCAAGATGGACAGCGGCCCAGGTGCATTTCATTTCCATGAGGCAGCTCTGCAGCCTGCAAGTCTGGAAGCAACAGTTTAATTACAGGAGCTGCCCAGGGCCTGAGTCACAGGTTAAGCTCCGCACTTGCCCATTGGATAGACATCGCTGCAGAAACACATTCTCTCTTCATCCTCAAACCCTTGCGTGCGCGGTGCGGGCACCTGAAGGTGAGTCCGCGGGGACTGTGAACGCAGCAACGCCTCATCCGGTAAGAGAGCTCTGGAAGCCTGCGGCCCCTCGGAGGAGGCTCCTTCACTACTTCACATTTAAGAAGGAATCACAGCTTGAGAGTCCAGAATCACAGGGACAGTAGCTTTTCCAAGTTCTCTGTTTTTAACAGTTTTATCCCCATGGTTGTTTTTTAAGTTACTTTTTATTTTGATAAATTCATTTTATGTACCATTATTTACTAGGGAAACCTTATCACATAATTAAGGTGAATTGTGTTAAGGACATGCAGCTAGCTTCAAGATCTGATTTTTTTAAATTTACTACCATAAAAACTATAAAATTAATGAGGGGCTTTGGTTTTTTACTTAACACTTGCTACTACCATCACATAGCTGACACACAACACAGAAACGTAGCCGCAAAGAACACTTCCTACTTTCTAGTGTTCCCGTAAACAGTTCTATGTTAGGCAGTGAGCCATTAAATTGAGTGATACGTTGCCTTTTATAAAATCAATTTCTCACATTTACCTCTACTCATCTGTAGAGTCTATCTGCTCAGTAGTAGCTGGGGATGGCATGATGTTTACACAGGTGCTAGTTAAATTTATGTGTCAACTTGACTGACCATGACGTGCCCTAATTGGCCATTACTTCTGGGGCTGTCTGGGAGGGTGTTTCCAGATGAGAACAGCAATTGAACTGGTGGGTTCAGTAAAGCATATGGCCCTGCACAAGGTGCATAGGTATAATCCAATCCAAGGAGGGCCTAACTAGAAAAAAGGGAGAAGATAGAAGAAGTAGCTGTTTTGCTTCCAGCCTGTGTGCCTGAGTTGGGGCTTAGCACCTCAGCCTCTTCGGCCTTCAGACTAGGAATGAAACCACCACATTCCCTGATCCCCAGGCCTGGGACCTTGGACTGAATTACACCACAGTTTTTCTTGGGTCTCCAGCTTGCAGGCGGTACATACAGGACAGCTTAGCCTCTGTAAAAAGAATGGGGCAATTTCTTACTGCGTGTGTGTGTGTGTGTGTGTGTGTGTGTGTGTGTGTGTGTGTGTTAACATGTTCAGTCATACATTGCTTAACAATGGGTATGTTCTGAAAAGTGTAATGGTAGGCGATTTTGTCATTACATGAACATCATGGAGTACACTTATAGACCTAAGGGGACTCTAACGTCACTAGGTGATTTGATCTTCACAGACCACTGTGGTATATAGGCCACTGTTGACGGAGCATTGCTTGGCTTGTGGTATGTGTGGTTTGTCCTACAGGTTGTTTCTCTGGAGAATCCTGATGAACACAAAGCTCCTGGAGTGATTTCTATTGAATGCCAAAGCATCAATTTCTCAGTAGGGACAACTTGCTTCAATCATAAACTTTAAGTAAACTATAAATTGTGTTTCACCAAAGCAAACTCAGGAAAAACAAGGAATACCTATGGATTAAAGCATTTATGTAACTCTACAATTCATTTAGCATTTAGAAGTAATCAAAATGGTAAAAAGCCATAAAAATTCAAATCAATGAATTTATTTTAACACGGCAAGTGGTGATGTGACACAAAGACTGAGAGGCCCCACGGCCCAAGTCTGAGCTGGGGCATTACCAACCGCATCAGGAGCTAATCATATTCACTCTTGCTCCCTGTTCTCCACCCGTATGCCAGAATCATCCCCTGCAAAGTCTAATCAGTTGTGTCTCCATAATTGACCCTTTGACTTATTGTTCCCATTCGTCCAAGAATCATGACCCTACCCCCACCTGCTGGACATGCGCTTTGTGGTCCAGTCCCTCCTCAGCCTTATCTCAGGCAGCCCTCTCAGACCTGCTAAGGGTCCATACACTGGCCTTGCTTCACACATCCTTGGTCTTCAGCTAGGGTGCCTATTCCTGTCATCTGACCAAATCCACTATCAATGTCATTTCCTCCGAGGAGACCTGAGCCTTCCATACATTTTTAAACTACTCTCATGGTGCTGTAGGGATAGCAATGGCCCCTACAATAATGTGCACACCTTGATCCTTAGAACCTAGATACATTAACTAGCATAACAACAATAAGTGTAGACATATTTAACAATCTTGATAGGAAGTTTACCCCAATTTGTCCAGTGCGGTTCAATGTAATCAAAAGTGACGTTAAAAGCTAAGAATCTTTGTTACCTATAGTCAGAGAGAGCTGAGAGAACAGAAGATGGATGAGGGAATAGTAATACTACTGGCTTTGCAGATAGAAAGGGGGACCATGAGCCAAGAAATGTGGGCAGCCTCCAGTGAATACAGCAAGGAAATGGATTTCTCTCTAGAGCTTCTAGAAGGAACACTGCCACAGCCACAACTTGGCTTTAGCCTGGTGAGACTCCTGTCATACTGCTAATTTATAAAGCTATGAGATAATAAATGTGTGTCATTTAAAACCATAAAGCTGTGACAATTTGTTCTACAGAAGTAGCAAAGCAACATGCATTTGAGCTGTTTCCTATTTGTTATCACTATAATATTGGTAGTTATTTGTATCATGTGTTGGTTGAAAAATGGGCTCAGATAGCATCAGACTCCTGTTGACCCATCCATTAGCCAGGTGGGTTTGACCAACTAACCTAACAAATGTGCTAGGCTTTAATTCTCTGAATGAAGGGGATAATGAAACTGACTTCCATGGGCTGAACTGAGAACTTTAAAAATAATGTTAAAAGAAGTATTCAGCACAGGGACTGATACAGAGTGAATATCTTAAATACAGGGAATCACCATGAATACTATGATCTTTATTTGTGTCACTGTGTGTTTCCTCCCAGGGTTTAAATTGTGCCAAGGCAGACTTTGTTGCTCAATGTGACAGTTTCAGGGTCAAGCACAGAGCCTGACAACACCACTCACTCCTCGTTCGAGAAATAAGTGATGTTCAAGAAACAAACCAAATGAATGAATGGGTGTCCATGTGAAATCCATGGTGGTCACAGCACAGGCAACTGGCTCAGCGGTAGCAGTGAGCAGCCGCCACGTGTGCTAGACGCTGTGCTGGTGCTAACGAATGCAGAGGTGAGGGGTGGTCCTTTATCTTCTATGAACTTACAGCAGCCCAATGTTCTCAAGAGGTATGCACTATGTGACAGCACCAGACAGGAAAGGCCAAGTGTCATGTGGGTGACAAAGGCCAAGAACACTTCAGAGGCAGGAAGAAAAAATGGCCTCACCGACCTTCAGAGATCTGGGAAGCCTGCCTGAAGTGAGTGGGCCTGCAAGAGTAATCTGGGGCCAGTTCTGAGGCAGCCTTGAAGGCCGTCTAAGAACCACAGATTGTCCATTAAACAGAAGAGACGGTCAGTGAATATTTCTGGCCTAGAAAATAGCAAAATGAAGTAAGACTAGACTAGACAAACAACTCTTGTTTGGCACACAGTTATGGATGCAATTATAAGGTTTTTCTTTAATTGAGGGGAGGAAATAATACAAGACCTCAAGAAGATTCTGAGGGCTGGAGGAACGGCTCAGCGGTTGAAGCACTTAAGCAAGCGCTAAGCCAAGCGCTAAGTACCCGAGTTGGATTCCCCAGCACCACATAAGCTGGGCGTGATGGCACATGCCTGTAATCCCAGCACTCGGGAGGCTGAGACAGGAGGATTGCCCTGAATCAGGCTTGAGTCCAAGGCCAGCCTGGGCTCTGAAGTGAATTCAGGACCAGCCTGGACCACAGAGCGAGACCCTGTCTCAAAAAAAAAAAAAAAAGAAGAGGAAGAAGATTCTGAGCTTTACTTTCAAAATCTTTCAAATTTGCTTCCTATCCCAGATGGTTAAAAATCACCATGCATTCACTGATACTAGGAACTGGAAAGTAGAGCAGCGTCTGTCAGGGGCCCTAGAGTGAATCCCTTCTAGTGCCTCCACCCCTGCCCGGAGCATCAGCATTTCACCCTGCGCTCTGACAGTGCCTTGGAGGCTCAGGCGTGGGCAGTGAAGAGAAGGGACGCTGGTGTCCTTCATCTTGGCGTACTACCAGCTGCCTGCCTTCCAATGGTAAGTTTCATTCCATCAGAATCCAAAGCCCCGTCCTCTGTTGGGACTCCCAGTTCTCAAACAGGCAGGTGCAGATCTTTCTCCTCTCTTGCTGTGAGATGCCAAACTCTATTATACCACATTGAATGAAGAAAGGTACCAAAATGGTGTGGATTGCTATTACAAATAGTACTCAAGTGTTTTCCAAATGGTTTTTTACTCCGTTGTGCCATCTCTTTCAAAGTTTTCAATGTTTCCAAGCTCTTTTGGAATGCATAGTGATAGATACAAGTTTTTAAGTGTAGCATTACTGGTCATGTCACATTTCCACCCGATTTCCAGTCTTTCTGTGGTACCCTTGATTGGTCACTCATTTGATTTTATCTTTTATTAAGGGCATTGAATTTAGTGAAATATTAAAATGATCTATCAATCATAATAAAAGACTTCAAAGGGACCCACGTTAAACTTGAGGATTCTGAAATGCATACCAGCCAGTCAAGTCCTTGTATTTCAACTTCAGAATGACAAGCCTACTAGGGAATTTTGCTTAGGAGAAGTAATGAGCATGTTAGTCACATCCAAGATCATCTGCTGTCCACATGTTCCCATGCACACATACAGCGTGCATATGCATTTCATCCCACACTCACTTATGTAGCAAGATATATTTTAGGCTGTTCATTTTCACCAATCCATTCCCTGAGCATCAGGGGTCACTGTGAATGGAAAACAAGGCCAATCCCCTTGCGTGGGTCCCGCCTGGCCAAATCCAAGGCACCACGCAGAGCTTCGCTCCAGCTCTGTCCACCCAGCTCCACTTCACAGAATCCACCAAATGACTCTTCCTAAATCAATCGCACCTAGACATTTTTCAATCGTACTTATATTAATTCAACCATATGTTTTCAAAGCATTAAGGGCTTGTAGTAACTTTTGAAAGATTATATTGATAGTATTACTAAAATTTTTAGAAATATTAACAGTGAAGATTAAAAAAAGAAATACATAATCCAAGCTAGAGGACTTCTATCTGAAATACAAATTTTCAATACATGGTCAGTTACAATGGATAAATAGAAAGATATCAAATGAATGTACTAGGGAACATGAACAGCGATGAGACACATTGCTATGGCATCCAGAGAAAGGTCCCAAAGTGTCCCCAGAGCCAGGAAGACGGATAAATAGCAAAGCAGGGGTAAAAGCGGCATGAAGACGGCACGGGAAAGGCCATCTCTTTTTACTGCTCAAGCTTATGGTCTTCCCCCTGGTAGTTCCACTTAAAGTAAGCCCTGACGCTAAGCAGGATTTCAACACCCAAGGAGGGAGACTTGTTCCAGAACAGGAAGGACAGCCTTGGGCTAAAGGTGTGAGATCAGAGTGCAGAGGCAGGAGGTAGCCTGGGGACTGTAAGTCAGGGTAGGGGGGCATGACAGCACCTGGTAAACTGAAGTCAGACTGTAGTGGGTTCCAAACGCCAAACCGGGAAGTAGGGACATTGCTCTGCAGCAAAAGGGTCCAGGAAAGCACTTTAGATCAACAGAGCTGATGGGAAGCCGAACGACAGTGTGCAAGCTGGAAACGGAAGAAGGGCTCACTAAGAGATGAGGATGCTGGCTCACATGAGAACAGGTGACAGTGGACAACAGAAGGAAGAGCCACATTCAGAGGTAAGTCAGCACGTGGTGGCTGGCACTACCTGCGATGGGGAGATACTCAAAACTTTTTAACTGGGAGGAATGTACTTGAAGATGGATAACAAGAAAAAGGCAGGCTTTGAAAACAATTAGGTAACCTGTACTATCTTTTTTAAAAAATTGATGCTTGACAATGAGTTTTAAAGATCACTGGAGGAAAAAAAAGACAAGGGACTCGCTGCAGCCCGATGGGACAACATGAGGTGGGACATCGCCTCGGCAGGAAAGAGCGTGGAGGATGAGGCAGGGTCCCAGCAGCCAGAGGACAGAGAACAAAAATGGAGGGCACAATCAGCCACGTCAGGGTATGGGTTGGATTTGTATTTGGGGAATGAGGGAGGTGGGGAGTCCAGAAAGTCTTTTAGTTTCTAAGCGTGTATGATCTCTGGGGTTTTGCTTCCATGTTTGAAATGATGAATAGACGTGGAGGAGGAGAATAGTTGAGGGCAGATAGCTAGTGTCTTTTGATCCTGCTAAGTTGAATGTACTTGGAAGGCACAGGCATGATGTCTTCTTCCCAGAGACAGGGGCACAGCACTGAGCCTTAGGGAAGTAAGGATCTAGTACAAAGTCAAAGGACATACAGGACATGCCCATGTGGGCAGCAAATGAAGCCATGAGCATAGGTAGTATCCCTCTGAGAGAGCAAGAAGCCACCATACCTGTCTGCAGACAAAACAGCCAAAGGCCATGACTTGCATTAAAGGAAATATTCCTCTCGTAAGTAGTGTCATGAAGAGGTATTAGAAGAACAAAGGGCCCCATGGCCCAGGACTGTAATCCCAGCACACTGGGAGGCTGCGGCAGGAGAGTTGCTAATTCAAGCCCACCATGGACAGCTTAATGACTTGACAAGACCGTGTCTCACATTCAAAACTAAAAATGGCTGGAGATGTAGCTCAATGTGAAGGTCCTGGGCTCAGTCCTCAGTACCGCAAAGTCATCAACTTCCATCACTGGAAATATCTTTCTCTGAATTATCAGTACCGAGGCCTCTGGAGCAGGGCAGCCTGCCTTGCACATGCACTCCAGGGTAATCAAAGCTTCACACACTGAACATTCCCATAGATCACAGTGACCTGAATGGCGAGGGCATTTATAGGACAGATTCGGAAACAATGGTCTAATGCTATAGGTAAAGATGAGAGGGGTCTTGATCCTAGGGTCCTATTGAGAGATGTATGTCCTTTGTGAGCAAAACCCTTACCTGCAGAAAGCTGAAAATCACCCGTTTTTAATAGAACCACCACCAGACTAACCTCTTGCCACCGACATTCACGTGCAGAACTTGGGTGGTCCCACCTGCGCAGCACACGCGGCTCTCGCTTTGAAACTCACATAGATGTTGAGAGAAAGTGATGTCACCTTAAGCGGCCGGCATGGCACCACACTTCCCAGAAGCCCCAGAACACAGCAACTCAATCAGATCAACTCCATCAGCATGGCTGCTCAACATGATCTGTCCTCCTGGACCTCTAGAAAATGACAAATGTCCCTAACCTTCTGGTCTTCAATTATTAAATGGAACAACTAACGTAACCAAAGTCACATAATGTCATGGACTTGCTGACCACCCTCTGTGAAAGAAACACCTAGGAGGCCAGTCCAGGGGCACTGACCAGGGCTCAGAGTGGGGGGGGGGGGGGGGCACGAGCCCCGCTCCCGCTGCCGACCAGCCCTCGCTCATTCACGGCTTCCAGCTCCGAGTCCTGTCTCCCCTCTCTGCCCGCCCGCCGACCCCCAGGGAGAGTGTGTCCTTCTTTCATCTCTCGTGTCAGGTTTCCGGCTGACACGTGGTAATTGATTCCGTTGCTGGTTAGACGGGTGTTAAGTGGGAGGGATGAAGTTTCAGTGAAAACAAATAGCACTTCATGGGTCTGACCTTTCCTCTCGGAGCTTCTGTTGTGGTGGAGGCTGGTGCAGCTCAAGCCCGTGTGAGCCGGTTGTGTCGTCTGTGTCTGCAGTTCCCCGATTCACCTTCCTGGGCTCCCAACGTGCGATGACAGCTCGGTTATCTCGGTGTAGTTCCTGGCTCAGTGACAGCCAAGCGGCAGGTGGAGGCCTGAGTGACACCCAAGAACTGGTGTCCAGGAGACAGGGATGGCGGAGCATGGCCTGAGCCTTCGAGGTCAGCGCACCTTCCTGGGAAAGGGGCGCACTCAAGGTACCAGGAGAACGCGCCTTGGACGGACCTCACACTCGGCGCACGTGCTGTTTTCCATTGGCAGCAAAATGTCAGCATTCTGCTCCACCCACAAAAGGGGGATCAGCACGGACACTCCATCCCCATGGGGGTCTAAGTTCCAGCAATACGCCTGCGGTGTATGGTCATGGCTTCCCAGGCCCTCCTTAAAATGAAGGGTCCATTCCTTGGCCAGGGAGGGAGGTCAGGCAACAGCTCATAGCTGTCTGGCTCCGAATAACCCTGTCTTTGGCCAGCGGGAGCCTCCTTGCCCAAGATCACGCCCTTTTCTGGGGCAGCTGGCATTGGTGACTGATTGGCGGGTTTAGCTATGGTGCTCTGGGCTCCAGCCTCCACTCAGCATGGTCCTGAATGCCACGCGTGCTCCCCCGAGGCGACAAAATTGCTCTCTGCTATCTCCTCGTCCACTCCTGCGTCGTCCTTCGTCTTCTCCCGGGGTCTTAGCAAGGTCGTTTCTCTATACATCTGTGCCCTAATGTCCTCTTCTCCTAGGGACACCAGTCATGCTGGACCAAGGCCCAGCCTTACAACCTCGCTTTACTCAAGCAGCTCCTCAAAGGCCATTTCTACATATATCCTGAGGTTCTGAGGGTTAGAGCAGGAACGTCAGAATTCGGGGGGTTGGGGGTCACAACATCCCAGTAAAAATCCCAGGAAAGGTCTTAGTGTGCTGCTATGACGGCTCTTGGAAATTTGCAGCAGGCAGTGGCCACAATACACGGAGGAGGAAGTACCAGAACTACCAGGCAGGCTGTGACAGAAGTCAGAAAGCTCAGGAAAGTAGGCAGGTACAGTGAACACATAAGAAAATGCACCAACACTGCTCTGTGGGAAGCTAGGGACTTATCAAGATAATAACAAGTGTGCATCACCCATCTCCAGAGTGCCATCTTCCAAAGGGAGGGCTGAAGGTAAGGAAATACCTAACAACAGGAATGACATGATCCCAAAATATCAGCAATTCGGTGACTATGCTCATCTACCAGACAACAGGTAGAAAATAATCCTGAGTCTCTATTCTGGGTTCATTCAGGCAGAGAGAGCACCTCAGAAGACCCAACACTGGGTGCTCAGGAATCCAAACATCCCTACCTCAGTAAGAAGTCAGGGTGCTTGGCCCAGTCATCAGACCCAAGTTTTGAGTCTTCATACCCAGAATGATTGACATTGATATCTAGAAACCTGGTGTGTCCTCATTACTCCCTCCTCTATGCCAATCTCTCCCAGGCAACAGGGAGCACTTGGCTCACAGTCGGTTCCCTGGGTGAAGAAACCCACTCCTCACTCATTTCCCAGTCCCCAGATGTACAGGGAATGGACATGCCTGGTAGCTGCAAATACCCACACAGTTGTTTTACTCTGTAGGATAAGAGATGCCAGACAGAAAGGCCAAAGGGAAGTTTTGAAATTTGCCCTTGCCTCAGCCAAGATCATATTAAAAAAAAAAAAAAAAGAAGTATCCTAGGGTAGGAGACAGGAAGGTCATTATTTTAAAACTTAGAACCAGCCTTCCATATCTAAAGGTTTCCAAGGCGTGGCTCCTATCACATCTCTATTTAATTAATCAGTCTGGTCCCTGAAGAAACCAGATGGGTCCTGGGGGAGGACTGACTGCCACACACCTAAACTACCAGCCGCCCACAGCTGGCCCTGAAGCTGTCTTTCCAGATGCATTTTCGCTGCAGCACAGGCTCAGGTACACAGTATGCAGCCTTTGATCTGGGGACTGTGTTCTTTTCATCTCTATGAAAAAGGAGGATCAGAAGCCACTCACATTTGCTCAGAACAGACAACAGTATTCACTTACAGCACTGACCCAGGGCTATGTTAACGCTCCCCTCCCTGTCATAATATAATCAGAGGAGATCTAGACCAGCTGGACCCCTGCAGAACATCACCCTGGTGATGACATCACGGAAACCAGGCCCAATGAGCACGAAGTGGCTAGTACGACGGGGGCCTTCATAAGTCAGACTCGTGCTATGAATGAGAAATAACCTCTATTGGTATGCACATTGATATATTTTTAAAGGTCCAGAATCTAGGGCATGCCAAGGCATTGTCTTTCCTAAACAAAGAAGGTAGCACACCTGGCAGGTTCCATTGGGTTCTGGAGACATCAGTTTCACCAGTGAGACCACTGCTCACACTCATAGAACAAGGAACATACAGGCTGCCAGTTTTAAATGGGGACCAAAACAGGAAAATGCTGGCAAAGGTCAAAGCTACAGGAAAGTGGCCTTACAGCCTGGTCATATGAACTAGTAGCCCCTATGGTATTAGAGTTATTGCCAATGAAAAAAAGGCACTGCTTTGAGGTTTTAAAAATCTACATTTAGAAAATCACAACTCAGACATTTAAGACTTCAAGAGCAAACCATGTCAACACGACAAGGAACTTTATTGCTGCAGAAAAGACACCTCAAAGCATCCCCCTGGGCCCTTCAGGGGACAGAGTGCCCGACCAGGACACACAAGTAACCAGTCACTCATGGTGATCCATGTTCCATCAAGCCACAGGTGGGCAGACACAGCAGCAACCATTTAAGTTGGAAGTGGCGTACCTTAGTTTGTTATAAAGCTACAACAAAATACCCGAGGCTAGGAAACTTAAACTGAAATTTATTTCTCTTGGTTCTGGGAGATCTCATGATCAATACATCAACAAGCTACAAGTCTGGTAAGTATCTAGTCTCAGCCCCTTGAAGGTCATAACTGTCAGAGCCCAGATATGCTGTGGCCTCTTGTGACAAAAAGCAGAAGGACAGAAGGACAAACAACCAACAGCTGCATGGAGCCTTATTTTATAAAGTCCTTAACCCTATTCACAAAGGCAGAGCTCTCATGACATAATCACCTTCAGAGGTCCACTCCGTAAAAACATCGCAATGGTCCTTAAGTCTCAATACCTAAATTCTGGAAGAGACACAATTGAACAACAGCTCAAGAGTATGAGCAAGCTGCGAAAGCAGACGTCCCAGACCTCCATGTCCTTCATCAAGATGCATCAGTGCCACTCTGTGGCTCAGACTTGTGTGTGGCCACACAGAAGGTCCGTCATGGCCAGCTGATTGAAAAGGAAAAAGCCCAAGCTTACCTTGCCATGAGCCATCAGTGTATCAGGCACAAGCCAAAAACAGCCAACAGTTTGCAGCACAGCCTCACTCAGACGGTGGCCTTCAAGGGCAGTGGAGCTTTGGATGGTACACTGGTTCTGCTGAAGAGGAAACTGCTAGTATACAAATATCATTAGCTTCTCACTCTTCAACTGGACTTAGGTCAACAGTAACATACTTGTGTAGGCCAACTGAACATTAAAATCACCTGAGAAGCTTTTAAAGCCTACAATTCCTTAAGTCCCACACCAAAATTACTGAAATAGATGCTCTAGATAGACATGGATCTTGGAAATCTACATCTTAAGATCCTTAGGTGATTCTAACATGGCTAATCTTTGAACTATATACAGAAAACATTTGACTCAGTGATTAGCAATGCCACAATGAAAAACAAAACATTAATAGTAAATGAAAAATGTAGCATCATGTTTTTAATATAAATTTACTTTGAAAAAAATTTACTTTGAATTCTCAAAACTACCCTATGAGGCATGTATTATTATTTATCTTGTGGTTGAGAAAGCTGAAGGTAAGTAACTTATCCAAGTTAGGATGGTAAGTAAATAATAGAGGTAATATTTGATTTAGTCCAACTCTACAGATATTCTGCTTAATCACTACGTCATAATGAAAAAAGTCAAAGACAGGGGCTGAAAGATATGTAATCCAAAAAGCATATGCAGCTTACAGCGTCATTTTCTGTATTTAACTCAAATGAAGACATACTGTTTTCCCAAATAGTTTAACTTCAGTAGCAGGATCATTTCCAATAACATAGGAGCGCCACCTAGTGGCATATTGGACTGCTTGAAAGTAACTGCTCTCTTAGATGTAGGATCAGAACAGGATGGAAAAGTTGTTACTAAAATTCAACAGAACCAAGTTTTTAATTCAAGAATAATAAATTATTTAATTCTTGAAAAAAATTAAAACATAATAATATAAAAATGAAAAAGATCAAGATGAGAAAGTCAAAAATAGTAATAGGTATGATAAATTATTAACTTTTTAATAGAAAGATAATAGTAATAAAACATGAAAAAGTCACATGCAAACATAGGCATATCATTTTGAAATTTATATTCTTATAAAGTTTATATTACAGTCCTACATTAAAATTTTTCATGACTATTTGCCTTTTCCAGGAACTATGCAAAAGCAATATCTTCTTCCTGTCCAGGTACTTACGTACCATCGGCTCCCACCACTTTCCCAGGAGGCCTCGTGGCCAGTTAGCAAAAGAATTGTTGGATGTCTCAAGGCCCTTCCGCCCTGATAACTGTGAAATTTCTGTTCTCTCTACAACTGTTTAGTCCAGGACAGCGAGGCAAGACAAGGCAGCCTCACTGACACACTGGGAGCGGGGCTCTGATGTGGAATACAGGCTGGAGAGGAGGCAGCAGGAGCCAGAGCAGGCGACAATGCAGAGATCAGGGATCCTAACTCGGGCAGAGCCGGGCTACTATGGAGCAGAAAATAAAGGTTGGTCGCGAGAACTAACTCCGGCCTTCACAGTCCCTGCAGGTCTGTCCATGGCCTGACAAGTCTCAGGATCACGCTATGGACTGTTACGGCTTGGATCCTCAAGAGCCTCATGTATTTGGATGTGATGAGATACCTATATAAACACATGCCATTACGAGGGCTGGTCTGGTCGGAGGGAGCAGAACACTGCGGCTTGACTCAAAAGGGGGAGACCACTGGGGTAGGACCTGAAAGGGTAGCTCCGTCCTTCCTCACTCACTTGGATTTCCGTCTGCCATGCCACGAAGATTTTTCCTCTAACTAGAACTCTGCCACGTTCTTCTACTGTTGCTGACTACCCACGATCGAACTTTGCAAGACCTTCGGAAATTGTGAGCTAAAATAAATCTTTCCTCCCTTAAGTTGTGGATGTTGGGTATTCTGTCCCAGCAATGAGTAACTAAGATAGGTCCTTAAAGCTCCACTCAGCTAAATTAGAGAAGGAATGGTTCCTCAGCAGGATTTATATATAAATCCACCTTTAAAATATGGTGCTAAGGGAAACACGCTGCGTACTGAAGACCACATACTGTTTTGATTCATCTCTATGAAATATCCAGAATAGATAAATACATCAAGATGGAAAGCAGGCTAGAGAGCAGAAGGGACTGAAGAAAGACTATTTAATGAGTACAGAGTTTTATTTTGCGGTGGTGGGAATGTTTCCAACAAGATAGAGAGGTTGGTTATACAACTTCGTAGGTATACCAAAGCCACTGAATTGTTTACTATGAAATGGTAAATCTGTTATTTCAACTTCAATGACCAATCCCAGAAATATCATAACCAAGAAAAAAATCTCTCATCATGGAGTTTCAGACAAGGGTATATTTTAAATTGTGAATATTGTGATAGTTGACGTGGGGCATCAGGTTGACAGATTAGGAGATCCCCCATAGCTGGTAATGCAGCCATTATCCTCGGGGCTTCATAAGGCATGAGCCCGTCCCTCTTTTACTGAAAGGGAACCTGGCAGACATGTCACTCTGTTAGAACCACTGGGCAGCCCAGTGAATCTGAGGATGTTTCCAGAGGAGACTGGCCTGGGAGTCATTGGGCTGAGTGGGAAAGATCTGCCCTCAGTGTGCTGTGGGAGGCACCATCGATCAGCTGAGGTCCAGGGAGAACAAAAAGTAGGGGAAGAACAAATCCTGCTCTCTCTTCCAGAGCTGAGGTTCCCTTCTTCTCCTGCCCTTAGCATCAAAACTCCAATGGCTCTCTGGCATTTGAACTCCAGAACTAAAACTAGTGACCCGCACCCCCCCACCCCCAAATGCTCTGAGGCCTTCACCTTCAGGCTGAACAGCACACATGGCTTCCCTGGTCCTCTAGCCTCTGGATTTGGTCAGAGTCACAGTTCCAACACGCCTAGTTCTCCTGATTGCAGACAGCTCCTCTCCGTAGCTGAAGGAACCAGTTCTCCTACTAAATCCCTTCTCGTAGCGCTCCCTCACACCGTCTGATCCTCTCTGTTCCTAAATAAATACAGACAGATGACAGAGAGCGAGGAGAGACAGACAGAACTGTCTCATATTGCCTACAGAACCCTGGAGAATGCCGGCTACAGCAAAGAGCCAGTGAGACTTGTGGGCTGGTCAGAGGCCCGGCCGTCAAAGGTCATTACCGCCTTCTCTGCCCCCAGGGTTGGGGTGTTGGTGGGGAGCGGTGAAGGAGAAGGAATACTGCCTGGGCTACTGGGGAGGAAGAGAGCACTCGTCTTGGACAGCAAAGTTGTTTAAAGAAGCCACTAGAAACTAAGCTTCAACTTCAGATCTTCCCTGGGCAAGCAGAGCAGAGTAGGGTTCCCACTGCGAAGCTAGCAGCCGGATCGGCTCCGGAAAGTTTCCAGCTTCGGGGCCCAGCAAGGCCTCCCCGGCAGCAGCGCTTTCTCTCAAGTATCAGAGGGAAGTCAGCAGTTGGCCAACGAGCAGGCATTCTGAACACACACCCAGCTAATGAAAACCACACACAGGAATAGAGAGATGCGTTCTACCTGCCTGCGACGATCTGGAGTGGGAAAGGCAGACGGAAAATTGCCTCGGGGGCTTTACCCAAGTACACGACATCAGAGGGGGAATTGAATTTCTTAAAAATAAAACCTTTTTGTTTACAAACATACTGTTTTTGCCAAAGAGAATTCTTTATTTTAGGTGCTTTGGGGAAACTGCAGAGTCCTCGAGTTTGGGGCCAAAGACGCCCAAATGTTGCAATCCTAAACCTTTGGCAATGATAAAAACATGTTTGCAAGTGGAAAGTTTTTGGTGTGGAGCTTCTCGTGTTGTGTTGTTTTGTTTGGGTGTGTGTCTGTTTGCCTGCTTGGTGCCAAAGGATTTCCACTACATCTTCCCATAACCTGGGACCTGAGAACAGTATTCCACTTGGGGTATTTGGCCCCAAACTACCTGTGCCCCTCCTTGGATATTCTGTACAGTCGGTGAGAGAACCATCCTTGATTTTAGAAAGCCACATCTTCCCTACCATCAAATCCTACATGAAGTCTCAGAGAGCCACGGAGTTTGTCAGGGCTAAACGGGCTTCCACACCTCAATCTCTAATTAACCCACTGTCTGGTGGCCCCTCCTATCTGCCTCGAAGGCCACTCTTCCGCCTCTTTGTGTCTCTCCACTGCTCTCCACGATTCGCTCTATTAACCATGGCTTCCCTCCTGTTAAAACTACCTGCTTGGAAGGATGCAGGATGAGAGTCATGAAATGCCCAGATAGCTCTTCACCTTTTAACAAAGCAGGGACATGGACTTGAAGGCCAACTCTTCTGATTAACAAGATGAGAACTTCGGCAGCCATGAGGCTAAGCCCGGTTCCTGAGTCTCAAGCTTTGGCTGCAACAGAACAGAGAATTGTCCATGCGCTCCATTCTACACTGGACAAGGACAGGCTGAGGGAGAGAGAGGCACCTTGGGTGGGAGCTGGCCCAGATAGAAGCCCCAGAGAGAGTGCAGAGACAGCCACTCAGCACTCCAACTCATCTGTCACCAACTTCAGGCAGGAAGCTGAGAGAAAACAGAACCACACTCTGTCTGATTCAAGGCTGAGAGTTGAGAGCTCTGAACTCGAGGCCACCTCAGTCAGCAGGATGGAGGAGGATCACCTAGCAACAGCAGCTGCTCTCCACCCAGCACCCCAAGAATAATGGCTATGCACCTCTGTGCCTGTGTCTCATCACACCCAGAAAACCCCAAGCTGACAGTTTTCAGTCGCTATCCCCTGCCCCTTTTGTCCATTCTTTCAAGCACAAGGGGACATTTTCAGAAGCGCCTCCCCCCACCACACACACACACAATTTCTCGCCTCCCACCAGAGTTCCCCATTCACTTCCTTGACCAATACCCCAGGTGTCCTTCACTTTGCCAATCACCAGCAAGGATGAGGCATTACTGATGTTAACTTTTTGGGTCTCCTCTCAAACTGACAGAGAGTTAGCTATAAAGTGTGTGGCTTCCTGATCAAAATCAGGTTCAGTTTGGAAAGAAACAGGAAGCAACAGGTAGGTGACAGAATTCCTTTGTGTTTGGTTCTACATTCCTTTGAGAATCTCACCTCCTACCTCCTGAGTACACTCAGTCTTCAAGGTGAAAGTGCCTCTCGGTGCCCACTACCTGAGCTTGCCCTTCTTATCCCCACCATGTCTCCATGCTGACTCCAACATCAAATGCCAATCCAAATGAGCCTTTTCTAATGACTCCAACCATACCTTCGTATTCCTATATTGGGATTTATACCCTCCAGTGACACCACAAAGAGCCCTTCCTCATCACCTGTTGAGTGGGTGACTTCTTTGATAGTCCCTTAATGGCTAAGCTGAAGTGCCTTCCTTCTGTACTCCACCGGTACCTGTCTCCAGATGTGATACAGGTGGATGTGCTGTCCACAGCTGTGGGTGGCAGACAGGCCCTGAACTCACCTCTCTCATTTCACAAGGCTTCACTATGCCTCCTGCGTGAGCTCAGTCAAGTCCCTGGCCTCTCAAGGACAAAAGGCATCTCTTAAGTCAGGTATCTCCAAGACCCCTTACAATTCCTTACAAATTACCACAAACTGGACAACGTAACAGAAATGTGTTCTCTTCCTATTCTGGAGGCAGGAAGTCAAAGTGTTGACAAACCTGGAACCTTCTCAGGGGCTTGAGGGAGCATCTGCTCCATGCTGTTCTGCCAGCGTAGGGCAGCAGCTGGCAACCTGTGGCATTCCTCAGTTGACAGGTGTACCCTTCCAATCTCTGCCTCCATTTTTACATTGTCTTTTCCTCAGTGTGTCTCTGGGTCTCAAATATCCCTCTCCTTTCTCTTCTAAGGACACCAGTTATTTGGATCTAGGGTTCATACTGAACCCAGAATGACCTCATCCTGAATCCTTAACTTGATGACATTTACCAAGACCCTATGTCCAAATAAAATCACATTCACAGACACAAGGAGTTAAATCGTCAAGTATCTTTCTGCAGGGTGATAATTCTACCACTATAAGCAGTGGAGTCCCAGCAGTTGTTCAAGCCAGGCTAGACATTATATACAAAATACAAAAGCTGAAAACCAGAAGTTGCCTTTCTCTTAAAAAAAAAAAAATTGCTTCTAGCTACATGTTATAGATTGTCCAACCACTCATACCTTGAAAGCTAAAAGGTTTTTAGAGCTTTTTTTTCTTTTCATTTCTTAAAATGCTGACCATGAGTCACCCTCCACCTTTACTGATCTTGATTGAACATTACTTCTGTCACTGTTGATCCACAGCCTACAAGTCTGCAGAAGTCAGCCTCAGAGGATAGGCTGAGGCCCAGTTCCCAATGCCTTCAGGTCCCTGACAGTGGAGACAAGGACTCTTAGAAGAATCACATAGGGGCCTCCATGTTTGCCAAATTCTGGAGAAGCAGTTCAATCTCACCTGGGCCACAAGGAAACCAGCAGCACCACTGTGGCTGCAGATACCTCCACGTACTCCCAACATATCCCAGCATATCCCAGACACGCACATGGCTTGAATGTACCTGCAATGTGGGAACGGACTCCTGAAAATTCTATACCAAGCTGTGCAGATGATGCCATTGGTGGATGGGGTGGGTCATCCATCAATTTAAAAATATATAATATACATAAGCGATCATTTGTAGGCTGCAGCAGGTTTCGTGGTTGGCCAGCCAGTCCCACAGAACCGGAGTCCTCAGAGACGAAGCTCCACCAGAGACAAGGCAAAGCTGTGTGCAGCTCTTACGTTATGTCTATTTTAAACGTTGACTTTGGCAGAGGTGCTGACCACTCACACAATATATCTACTCCCAGAAAAGATAAAGGAGGGGGAAAAAATCAAACACTGAATTTATTTTAATTCTTACTTGGAAGCAAATATCTTGGCTTTAAAAAAAAGCTTATAATACTTATTTCAGTGATGATGAACTAGTTTGGAACACTTTATAAAGAAAAATACTGAAGCTCTAAGTAATTTATTTTTCAAGAATTTGTATGCTAAAGTATCTCCTGACTGGCAAATTCTAAATAATGTAAATCTTCAGATTATATTCTATCTGAGGCAATGTATTTCCAGCACTATTGGAATGTGTCTAAGTCACAAAATAAACTCAAGACTCTTAAAGAATTCACAGTGAAGGGTCACTCTGGGAGAAGGAGCTGAGAACACAAGATCACGCCGGCTCAGCACCTCCACCTCCAGAACGATATCGTCTAATTAGAAATGTTGCAACCCAACTTCTCTCTTAATGATTCGATGAGAAAGAGAAATGCAAAGGGATGCACACAACCCTTCCTCTACTTCTGTCCTCCTTCAAAACACTTACAGGACCCCGCAGCCCTTTGTTCTACACCCTAGGACAAAATGACAACATTAAACTTCTAAAAGCTTATGAAACAAAGTTCTATTATTGAGGTTCTACAACATATTTTTAAACCAATAATCTTTCCATGCTGAAGAGTCATGTAACTGGGTCACTAAATTTAAAAAAAAAAAAAAAAGACACAGCTGTGATAGACACCGTAATAGAAACCATTTCTGGAAAAATAAAAATGAAAAATAAAAAGCCCTGACTAATCATAAAGTGATGCAAATTTGAAAGGAAATACTTAGATTGTATTTTTACCCAGCTGAATAGTCAGATGTTTGGAAATGCCCTGGATTTTTCTAAATATTTCCTGCTGTTAATGGCAAAATGGCTCAGATGCTTCAGAAATGAAGGACAGACGTCAAAGCTTTTTTATCCTGTGCACGCATCTTTGTTACAGCTCCTCGGTTCCAACTGCAATGGAAGGCAACTGTAAATACCCTAAAGCTGAGATGTTTGCCCTGAGTCGCCACTGGGAGTTATTGTTGTGAAAATTACTAAGAAACATGAGTCTGGGACTACACAGAGAACCTCTAGTGGAAGGCTGGAAGGAGAGGTGATGAGGGACTTCACACATTTTCAGTTTGTTTCTCTTACAACCTGTGGGAGGATCTAGCCAGCTGATGGGCTCCAGGAGAGAACTCTGCATGGCTGAGGTCCATGGCGCTTGGCAGGGGCTGGGCAAGGCCCACAAGCTTCTGGTGAGCTGGCCCCTGGGGAGAGGAGGTGGTGACAGCAGCAGCTGGGTTACATGGCACACAAGCAGACACGCTCTGACAACCACCTGAGCAGTCTCCTGTGGCCTTTTCTTCAAAAGTGAAGATGGAGGCGTCTGGTCAACCACAGGTGAGGTGGCAATTTATGGTGAAGCCTGTAGACTGTCAACTCAACCAGCCTAATGAGGACCAGATACCTAGAAATATGTGCAGATTGGCAGGGTGGAAGTAAGAAGCAGCGCTGGCTGGACTCAACCACCTCCACTGTGACTATGGCAGGGCTGCCACGCCAGGGCTGAAGGAACAGGCCCCAGGAAGTCCCTGGGCCTTAGGCAGCATTAGAGATGCAAATGCGTACCAGGCCACAGCCAGCTGTGCCAGGTTTTTTCCTGGGTGAGTGCTTGGCCCTTTCCCCAAAATAGCACATAGAATTGATGAAAAATGTGCTCTGGCCCCCTAGATCCCAGGCCTGAGGACAAGAGGGTGGGAAGCAGGGTGGATTTGCACAAAGTTATTATCACTAGTTACTGGTATGTTCTCTGGCTCATGGCCTATGCCTCAGAGATGAGGACAAAAAGCTCCCAGTAGTGGAACCCTGAGGATTCCATCCTGGGGCCCTCTGAGGCCAGCGCCCCTGTGGGGATGCCACACGAGGAAGGATAGGCTATAAAAGCCATGGTTCTAATCAACAGAAAGATAAGCTTTGGCAGATGTCATAGGAGGGTAAAGGTTACTGTTTTAGATAAAACATCTTCTACTCAAAGTTAGGTCAAGAATAAAATGTCCCAACCAAGTTCTGCAAGTTCTGCACAGGGTTCTTATGGGAACACTTGCCCCCAGCAGCACTGGCATTGAGCAGTTGGCCATTCTGTTTACTTTCTTGGACAGGAGGTGTAAGAACTTCTAGCCATAGATAACTGAAAGCTACATGACTCCCTCATTTGTCCTACTTAAAGCACAGCTTATTGGTGGCCAAGTAAGAGAAAAGTGGGAACACCCCCAGGAGTCCAGGGTCTGGTGTAGATTGAATTGTACCCCCATTATTAGGCTGAAATCCTAACCCCCAATACCTCAGAACATGACCTCATTTGGGAATAGGATCATTGTAGATGCACTCAATGAGGCCCCTGCTCCAGTATGACTGGTGTCTTTATACAAAGGGACAGCACATGAAGAGACAGATATGTGCATAAAGAGAATGATGTGGCAGTGAAAGAAAAGACAGTCAGCTGAGAGCCAGGAGGTGCTTGATGCTCCCAGAATCTAGAACAGAGTCCCTCCTGGCCCTCCTCAAGAGGACCCAGCCTTGCCAGCACCTTCATTTGAGACTCTGGCCTCCAAAACTGTGAGACAATAAATGCTGTTGATCAAGTCACCCAGTCTGTGGTACTATATTATGGAGGCCTCAGGACATGAAACTATTTCATATGACTTTTGTTGGCTGTAGGTGCCCCTTCCTACATTAAATATACGCACACATATTCAAAATCACTCCACAACTTCTTTGGTAAGAAGACTCATCCAAATCCAAGCTGATTCATACTAAAGTTTTGTCTTCCAATTTTAAAAGAAATGAAGGGGCTGGAGGAAAGTCACAGCAATTAAAGCACGTGTCTTGCAAACACAAGGCTCTGAGTTCGATTCCCCAGCACCACATAAACTGGGCATGGTGGTGCATTCCTGCAATCGCAGCACTCAGGAGGCTGAGGCAGGAGGATTGCCATGAGTTCAAGGCCAGCCTGGGCTCCGTAGTGAGTTCATGAGCAGTCTGACCTACAGAGTGAGATCCCGTCCATTTTCGTGGATCTCCAAAAGTTCCACAGGCCCTGGGCAGTGTCTCATGAGGGTCAGCAAGAAGTGAGCCCTCCAGAAACACTCACGGAAGTCCTCAGACTCAGCCAGTTGCCCTGAGCTACCTCTGTCTGAGTGCTACATTGCAATTTCATATTATTTTGTCTAATAACTACCTCACCGCATCCCTAGCTCAGCCCACTCAAGCAGAAAGACTCTGCCTCACTTATCATGGTAATCTCAACACAACCTGGCATTTAGTAAGTGCCCAATAAATAACTGTTGAACCAACTTAAACTGTACAGATAGGGAGCTAGGGCTACTCAGCGTCATTACTGAAACAGGAACCAAGAAAAGAAGGAAAGAAGGAAGTTTGGGCAAGAACAGAGCCATAACAGCTGAGGCCTCAGCTTCTGGTAGCAGGAGGACCTGGGAGCTCGGCCCGGGAAAGCTTTTGACACTGAAATAAAATGAGTGTTCCATAACCAGCTAATCTATTCCCTTTCCGATTTCCACTTTCTCTCCATCTTTAAATTTGGCCCTTCTCTCTTCAGGGCTTGGAGAAGTTTCCTTGTATCAGTTACTTTCTGTCTTCACATAGCGTTCCTAAAATTCTGACGTGTCCACCGAGCTTATCCAACAAATCTGGATGCTTCGGACTCCCCTCACTTATCGCTCTGGACAGATTATGCTCTGAGTGTGCTCACCCCGCGCCATCTTCTCCAGCCCCCGACGACCCCTCTTCAGCTTTGTCACATGTCAGCATGACATGACAGAAGTTCTTTTCTCCACCAGGAACCCACACTGGCAAGCAGGCAAACCTTATCTTCAGCCTGTTTTCCACCACAGAAGGTTTTAAAACAAAAAAACAGACAGACAGAAAGTAACATCCCTGAACACAAGGAAGAGATAAAAAGGCACAAACACAGTCTGACTGGGAGGAGGAAATTCTAACTTTCTAATGGTTTGTCACGAACTCCTAGAAGAACCTTCCCATAAAGCAGTAAGATACTAATAGTGTCACAACACAAGTGACAGGTTCTGAGAACATAAATTTAGGAAGTTCTGGGTTTCTCTACAGTGTCCCTACAGGACTTCCCAGGGCCTTTAAAGTGCTAATATGAAATAGAAATCTCCAAGGAGTTTCAAAGGAAAGACACCTTAACTATTTGCCTAAAAACTTTTTGCATAAGAACTATGCACTTGACTATTTGCATCAGAACTCCTGACTATTTTGGACAAAGTGCCTTGAATTTAGTATGATTCGTATTAGAGTGCAAAACACAGCCAGAGAGGACTTGCTTTGAGTAGAGAGAGGAATGTGAGAGG
Source organism: Ctenodactylus gundi (assembly GCA_004027205.1). Lineage (NCBI taxonomy): Eukaryota > Metazoa > Chordata > Mammalia > Rodentia > Ctenodactylidae > Ctenodactylus > Ctenodactylus gundi. The sequence goes on from PVKB01000570.1 coordinate 634,795, forward strand.
AGGATGTTTGGGCTGGGAAAATAACTCCAGCAGAAGAAAAAATTTACAAGCTGCGTTTGAAGAGCACCAGAAGACTGGAATGGAAGGTGTCCTGTGGGTGACACCAGAAGGTCCCAGAGGAGAGGAAGAGTGGATGGGAAGAAGCCTTCAAGTCCAACAGAAGTAACAACTGCCCCACTTGGGATGCCTGAGAAACAAGAATTCAGCTTCAAGGTGAAGGCACAGATCTTGGTCACTGGAAGAGATAACTGAACTAGGCTGAATCTTAGAGGTACCACCCTCTGGCTGGCAGGAAGGGCAGGGTGCAGAGCTAAGATGTGGCAGTAGGCAGAGGCATTGTAGTTACGGGGCCCCCAAACCCCAGGAATTGGGTCACACAGCAAGAGGTGATGGCACGAGAGCACTGGACACGTCATATGTATTTTCAGCCACTCCCATCGCTCGCATTACCCCTTGAGCTCCACCTCCTGTCAGATGAGCAGTGGCATTGGTTTCTCATAAGGGTGTGAACCTTACTATAAACTGCCCATGCAAGAAATCGATGTTGTGAGTTTCTTATGAAATAAAGTGCATAAATATAATAAATAAATAAATATAATGCACTTGAATCATCCTAAAATCACTCCCTAGATGCCCATGGAAAAACTTGTCTTCCACAAAACTAGGACATAAAGGTTGGGGACCACTGGTGTACGGGCTGGAAGCCTATGCATATTAGGAAACTCAAATTCCAGTCACTGCTCCCTGGCTATGGATGAGCAATTTAATACCCCAAGCACTCAACGTGCCTCCTATAAAATAAGGGAGACTGACAAAAGCTGAAGGCCTTTCCACTCTAACAGCACATGATGTTGTGAAATTCATATCTGCACAGGGAACGAGCCAAGGGGCATTTTGAGGTCAAACACCACCCTCCATCGCTCACTGAGAGTTTAGCAGAGGTGGCGCTGGCTGAGAAGCCTCTCTCCAAGGGGACAGCAGCTGCCCCAGTCTGTGTCACCCAGCCAAGGGCTGGGGATCCCCTTTGTACCCATGAGGCACAAGTTCAAAGAGAACTATAGAGTCATTTAATTGGGGAACAGGAGGGCAGAGCAGTTTCAGGAGCATCTCTCTGCTTTTCAGAATCAAGCAAGATAATCACCATACTGTTCTGAATCTTAAACAGTGGAATCAATGAGGTTCCTGTTTTCTAATTCCCCGGCTACTTACTGAACTACCAAGAATCAATTAACAGTTCCTGAGTCTGTAAAATTAAGATATTAGCAATAGCTTCGTAGAGTTCAGAGTGGATTCAGTGGCATAGGCTGTGCAAAACACGAGGCCCCATGTCTGGCCCAGACAGAAAAGTCAATAAATGTCCACAGCTTTGGAGTCTGCGTGTGCTGTACTCCTATCTAGTTATTTTCCAGGATGCATCTTTGATGCGCTGCTCCTCCATCTCACACCTACTGTCTTAGCTCTAACACTCTTCCCTGCTGGCCTCTGGCACTCCAGCCACTCATGGCTTCCTTTATGCTGATGCTACAATAAATTTATCAAGAACCAAGAAAACACAAACCATGTGGGCATCTCAAACTCCTTTCTACTTACAGCCAATAAATGTTATGATAATTTTGTTCCATTTTTATCATAATTCTTAGTGAGATGAAATACGATTTCCTTTGGTTTAAAGAAAAATAATGCTCAATATGTGGTAAAGGATGAAGTAATGCCTAGCAACCTTGGCTGTTTTTTAAAATCCTTTTCTATCAACTACTGAAGAGACTGGCTGTAATGCTGACCAATGCCACAGTATATCTGCTTCATTTCCTCCTTCTGGCTAACCTCTTAATAAGAAAATTCACTGGATAACATGAGTCACTCCATCAGAATGCATAGTTATTTTCATGAACTGCACTGCCAAAGTATTAACTTATGATAGGCATTTCAAAACTTGGAACAGTGATTAAAATGTTGATTGTTTATGATATATGATTTTGAAAATAAGACACTGAGTCACTGAAGACGTGTTAACTAAGAACCAATTAAGAGCTCATCACAGTCCTAAGTATATGAGACAACAGGTTAACCAAGTCAAAGAAGGGCAGCAGGCATGTAAGCAAACCCTTGCACACACATTTATGAAGTGTGCATAGGCTGGACAACACACAAAGTGGGGACACACCATGCACAGGAGGTCAACAAGACTGCTGGAAGAATGATTGAGGATTCACTGAATAGACAGAGAGGAAGAAAGTATAGACAGATCGAAAGTTATTCAAGGTAGAAGGAACCACCTATGGGGAAAACAAATGACCCAGGCATCAGGAAACAGTAATTCTGAACAGCTAGAATGTAAGATCCAGGGAGAGATAGGGCAGGTGATGGGCAGGAGCTAAAGAGAAACTGTCTGTCACACTAAGGAATTTAGGCTTCATCCTGAAGGTAATGCAGCATTTCTGGAGAGCTTCTAGCAGGAGGGGCACTGTGGTCAGATGTTTATCATTGTTTCAGTCTGTTTTCTATTACTATAGCAAAAACACCTGAGTCTGAGAATTTTACAATGAAATAGCTACGTTTAGCTCACAGTTTTGGAGATTGAAATGCCAAATCTCACGGCACTAGATCTTAGAGACTCCCCAACCTGACCAGCCACTGCATCATGTCACGGCAGATGGCATCACAGCTGAAACATACGTGACCAGGAAAGGTCACACGCTGAGATAGAAAACCAGAGACCAGAGAGGGACCAAGACCATTCTATCATAACAACTGTCCTACAAGAACTAACCAAGCTCCCATAAGAAATACATTAATTCATTTTGAGGGCAGTACCCCATGGCCCTAGTCACCTTACACTAAACCCCACCTCCTAAAGGTTCCATATCCCTTCCTAATATAATCAGTGAGTTAGGGACCAAGCTTCCAATACACAAGCCAATGAGGAACAAACCATACCCAAAAGGTAGCAATTATTCTAGAGACCACGAAGCTGAGGGCCTGGGTGAGGCAAGACTCATGGAGAGAGACTTAGCTGGGAGCTGGTATCTGGGCCCCATGAGGAATGAAGAGGAGAAGGGTGATGAAACAGTGGTACTAGGGAGGACAAACAGAGTTAATTTCAGGTCTACTTAATAGCATGAATCAGCGGGGTGTGCTCACAGACAGGTGAATTGAGGAGAAGCTTGGGCTGGAATTGGATAAGAGGCAGCAGCACCAACTCAAGGACAGGAGGGAGGAAGGGAGCCAGGTACTGGGGAAACACGGCGAGCTCCATTCCGCCGTGTGGATTTGAGGGGCCCATTGAAGTCCAAAGTGCAGATGCTCAACAGGCTGTTTTATATGTGGGTCTGAAGCTCAGGAAATAAGGCTGGTTTGAGAAAAAACAGGTGACAATCATCACTGCATCGTAATGGAAACAAAGAGAGGATGTGCAGTTGATTCCCCAGGAGGGGCAGGAAAGAGGTAAGGAATTGCCCAAGAGCTACATGGGGAGGCAGAGGATGCCACGGAGAAGGGGGTCTGCAGATGGAAACCATCACAGTACAGAATTTCGAGAAAATGAAGTCAAAAGGTTCAGATGAAAGGAGGAGGAAGTCAGGATGGGCCCCAGAAGGGTCCATGTATGCACATTTCCATTCCAGTGAGTTCAACACAAGGCACTGAAAATCTACTAAGGAAAAGAAGGTACCAGTTGACACAAACGTGGAAAATCCAGTGGCTCTCAAACTCAGTGTGCAACAGATATGCTTAAAGGGTATCTGTATTCACTCTCAGAAATTGTGGGTGTGTCACTAGAGGATCTCAGGAATCTGTATGTTTAACAAGTACCCAAGAGTTTCTATGAATGCAGTCACCAAATCCACTCTTAGAAACCCTGAGAAAACCTCTCTCATTAAGTCAAAATGGGACCTTTCTTTCCCATTTTATCGATATGTACAGATGCAATACATAATGTTTACATTGATCTTGAGTATTTTGTGCATATATGTATCATGGCAAAATGACAAATCCTTCCCATCTCCCTTTTCAACACTCCCGCCCCCTCACCCTGCCCTTTAGTTCTCATTATCCCCCAGTTAGTTCTTCGGAATAATTGTGATCTTGGTCTCTCACATTAGAGAAACCATTTGATATTTAGCCTTCTTCTGACTCACTTCCCTGAGCCAAGTTGCATCCATTTACCTACAAAAGCCTCCAACCTATAAGAAAAGTATTTTAGCAATAAAAGTGTTTGACAAGGATCCTTACTATCAGTTTCTTTTTCCACACACACAAAAAAAAAAAAACCCTTGGTTTTATTTCCCAAGTGACTTCAGCCCTGAAGCACTCCCTGTCCTCAAAGCAAGTCCCAGTTCTCACAACTAGAATAAGAAAACAGCTAAGAAAATTTTATCTACAACTTCCTGCTTCCTCCCTGCCTCCTGATTCAGGTTCCCAGAGGCAGAACTTAGAAATCCAGAATTTTCTAAAATCCTCCCATAGAGTCTTGGCTCTAGCCAGGTGCAGAAATTCCTCTGATCCAAAGTCAGTTCTTAATCACCATGAATTCAATAAATATCTGCGAGAGGAATTGCACATAGAGCTGCCAAAATAAGGCCCTAATGAAACTCCCTGTCAAAGAAGAAGTTTGAGATTCCTGGATGTCAGTAGAGCCTGCAACAGAAACTTCAGCACAACTGTGAGTTTTCAGAGTAAATATTATTACAATGCTATACAATTTTAGCTGGCCTGATTATGCTTATGTGGCTGCAGCACTTCAATGGATCCTGGGTGCCCTCATGTAACCGTTCTGTTCCCTGTTCCGGGATTGCTACTATCAAGCTCAATGGCCACCTCAAGAACAGTCAGCGAGGGTTTTACCACTGTTGTTGTGACAAGAGGAGCCCAGGAATAATAAGTCCTTAGCTCTAAAATGGGAAAATTCAGTGAGCATATATTTAAGTCAGCGCCAAACAACAGGGTGTCTGGCTAATCAGGATTCTAAGGAAAATGAGATGAGACGCCCAATAAGTAACATAAATGGCTGTTAATCGCTATGATTAAAAAGCCCCATTTTCCCAGAAGGGAGGTATGACTGTCCCCAACCTTTTCTTCTCTCCTGTTCCCTGTGGTGATGATCACTTTCAGGACTACCATTGGCATCTGTCACCAGAAGAGGGTTTGCTGAATGAGAAGGGGACCAGAGATGGGAGGAAGCCCAAGGCAGATTAGCACCCAAGGTCTGGAACTTCCTCTTTTTTTCTCCATTTTATTGATATGCGTAAGTGCAAAATTTAAGGTTTACTATGAAGTTGAGCATTTTGTGCACATACCTATCTTGTGAAGGTAACCAGGACTTTCCCACTCTCCTTTTGTCCCTCCCCTTACCCACCCCTCCCTCCCTCCCCGCCCTACTCCCCTGGTTCACTTTGTTTTTCGTTTTAAGTTCCATGAGATAGTTGTGGTCTGGGTCTCTCATATCAGAGAGACCATTCGATGTTTCACCTTTTGCTTCTGACTCACTTCACTAAGCATTATGTTCAAGTTTCTTCCATTTGCCTGTAAAAACCTCCACGCTGTTGGACTTCATAGATGAATAGTATTCCACTGTGTATACATACCACAGTTTGTGTATCCATTGGTCTGTTGATGGGTATTTTGGTGACTTCCACATTTTAGCTATTGTTAGTTGTGCTGCTATGAACGTGGGTGTACATATATCTCTGTTGTATGTTGTTTTGGCCTCTTTTGGATATATTCCCAGGAGGGGTGTCACTGGATCAAAGGGGATATTTATTTCCATTCTTTTGAGAGATCTCCATACTGCTTTCCAGAGTGGTTGTATGAATTTACATTCCCACCAGCAGTGCAGGAGGGTTCCTTTCTCCCCACAGCTTCCGGAGCAACAAGACTAAGGCAGGAAGCATTACAATACCAGACATCAGGCTGTACTATAAAGCAATAGTTGTAAAAACAATTTGGTACTGGCACAAAAACAGACAAATAGACCAGTGGAACAGAATCGAAGATGCAGAGACAAACCCAAATACCCTCAGTTACTTAATCTTCAACAAAGGAGCCAAATGCATACAATGGAAAAAGAACAGCCTGTGCAACAAATGGAATTTCCTCTTACAACAGTCCTGAGAAGGTACCATCAGCTTTATATAAGACAAATCAGACTGCTCCTGTTTAAAAGCTTCAGTAGGGCTTCCAGGGCCTAAATAATGAAAGTCAAGTTGTTTAGAGAGGCAAGGAAAAGCATTTTCCGACCGGCCTTCGCACCTTTGCTCCCTGAACCTCCTCCCACCACCCTTCCTTATTCTCATTCCCTCACACCCATACACACCCTCCATTCCACGAACATCAAGACTTCCCACAACTTGGGGTCTTTCTCTGAGGGCTCTAAAGCCTCAACGTAATGCCCTTCCTGCTCCCTCTCATCTGGCAAATGTCTCTTTCTCTCCCCACTCAGCTCAAACAGCACTGCCCTGGGAAAGCAGCTCTGAATTCCTCCAGACAAACTTCAGTCCATCTTTGGAGCTGTGGAGTCCTTAATCTAAACTGCTTTAACATTAAGTACACGAAACACTAGAGTTTGTCTAATTTGCCAAGCAACTCTTCTATTGGAGCATGAGCAGGTCAAGGCCACGCCCAGAGAAGATTCTCAAAGACACCTGTTACCGGGGTTGAATGAATAAATAAATCGGTGAAGGAAAGAAGGGAAAAGAGAGGCAGGACCTGGAGATGGTAGGTGGAGAGACAAGGAAGAAGGAGAAAGAAAACCTAGACTGGAGTCAGGAGGCCTGTATTTCCTCATTTCTTCATGCAAAAGTTGAGTGGTGGGAGTGACTATGAAGCTCAAGGCGTTGTGCTGGAATGCTGAAGCCAGTGCAGCTTTGACCCCCACTAAACCCAAAAGAGAACGAGCAAGATGCACAGTCTGTCTAGTCCAACGGAGGTACAGACAGGCAGAATGCTACGCAATCACAGTGGCACCACGACAGTCCAGGGCAGTAAAATTGAAAGCCAAACCTTACAGCACACGTGGAACTGAAAACAATCTCCACTGCCAGTAGAGGGACAACATGTGTAGGACATGAAAAGAAAAGCTTAAGCAAAGGATGGAAAGGAATGAGGTACACGTTAGCAAGAAAGGAGTAGTGACGCTGGAGACAGAGGCAGGGCATGACCACCAAGGTGTCTACAGGGACAGTGGATGTGAGAACAACCACAGTGGATGCTCACATGGAGCCTGTGGTCTGTGCATGTGTTCTTCTTTCATTTGGAACGTGCTCTGGCTTGCCCAGCCCAATCCTACCACCCTGCAGTCAGAGGCTCCAGGCGTCCACACTTACCCGCTGTAACATTCACCAAAACTGACTGACCATTTCTACTGATCAGGCTGTTCCGGTGAACTAGAAGATTCATCGGGGAAGTTTATTTTTCTTATTTGTCACCAAACCTCAAGCATCTAGAAAGCGCCTGCCCCAGAATGCACCATCCAAAAACATTGATCTGCTCACTGCAAGGAGTGTGTAGCCTTGTTGCTCAGACCTTCCCACACAGAATCTGAAATAGCGAACACAGTCCACTTGGGGAAAGGTTTAAGAGAATCTGTGGGGCAGAAAAAATCCTGGAGGAGAGCTGGTTCTTACTCAGCCTTTGACACTGAGGCAGACACACTCCTCTGCAAGACACTAGAGCTCACTCCGCCATCAAAAGGGACTCAACGAACTCTAAGGATGTCTCTAACTCAAAGAGTTGACAAATTTTACATTACAGTAGTTCCAAAGCAATAGTGACCCGGGAGTGAAGGTCTTTGGTACCATGAAGATGTCAGGAAGAACTCAGTGCCCTCAACTTCCAGGACAAATGCCTCCCTGAATTTGCCTGAGAAAAGCAGGTGACAAGTGCCCTTGTGACTTTATGAGCTGTTAAAACACAGTAAGGGATAAAAGGAGAAGTCACCCCTCCTGGGGGGAAAAAAAAGATTTCTTGCTATGAGGCCCCAGGAGAGGGATGTGGAGAGCAAAATGACTTCCACTTACAAGTTTCAAATGTCCAGAAAGATCCACAATTCCTCAGCCAGACCCAAGAGAAAGGCTCAGGGTGCCTTGCATGGCAAAGGGCCAGGGACTCTGTTCTATGCCCAGGAGATTCAGAGGATTAGAAATAAATGAAAGCCATGATTACAGTAATTTCATCTATGTATTTCCAGAGATTAATTATATTTATTGCATCTGACACCAGTCAGGAGTAGCAAACATCTTTTGTGAGCCTCACAACAAAAGTTAAAAAGCATTACTCCTAATGGTTGATTTTGTTTTATTACATCTGACTCAAAGCCAAAGGTAGACAGCACTTAAAGCTGTCTGTGGACATTAGTATTTGAAAGCAACTCAGTTGAGTCCCTCTCCAGCTTCCCACCAGCACCTGCATGTGCAGCACACCTCCCGCATATACATTTGAGTGGATGGGGGAAAGAAGGCAGTTCAACACTTCCAGAATTTGGTGTGCGACCACCACGTCCAAAGCCCACTACCAGGCATGACTGCTAAGACCAGGGGCCCCACCCTCCAAAGATGCACAGGAGCGACTAACATGCTACCAAACACCATCCCATAAAGACAACATCACGCACTAGGTGACAGGCAAGATAACCAGGGGATGAGGAAAAGGAAAAGGTGAGCTCCAGCTGGGAGACGTCATAAAAGAGCCAACCAAGGAAGAGGCGTTTTTAGGAGGGCACAGAAAGGAACTGGATCCTTGATGCCAGCAGGCAAAGGTAGGAAACTGAGGCAGGGTAGGCAATGCTTCAGATGGTACGTGTTTATTTAGGCAGCTATCACAGTGAGACAGGAAAGATGGATTATGTGTTCAAAATGTTTCATAACTGGTAAGGAGCACTGGCGTAAGGTGGTATCAGGCACTGGGGTCAGCAGCGCCTGTAAGACACTACCGTTGTCAGCCCAGCTGTGAACTGCGCTGCTCCAGCACACAGTCACACCTGATGTCCGAGTCTGGAGCGCTGTTTCCGTAGTACAAAAATTAACATGAACATGATGGGCTTGGAAAGTCTTATACAGCTGGCCTGGGAACCTAACCATCATGTGCCCACAGATAAATGCAATTTTTCACTTCAAGCCTTTGCCATAGAAACCACTTCTGGGGCAGGAGGGCAAAAAAGGGAGGAAGAGAAGAGACTGTGAAGTTGACTCAACATTTATGTGCACAAAATTCTCAGGCTCAATGTAACCATTGTGTACCGCATATGTATACTGATAAAAATGGGGGTTAAAAGAAAAAACTTTTGTAGGTAACCCATTTCTTAGTTATGGAATACCCTCCAAACAATAAAGATTTGTTTCATATTTTAATGAATCTTTCAACTTTTAAGAACTTGCAATCTTCTAGAATTTTCTACAAAGATCCAAGAACTCCAACCATGAAGGCATTTACATTCACTTAGACCAGTGACATCAGGAAAAGAACACAACCCACCAGGGACGTCTCCACTCACTACAGAGTGGCCTTTCCATTGAGCCTTAAACTCCACTCAAGTGGCATGTCTTTAACATCAATAAAGTCCTCACAGAGTTAATTTTACCGGAAAATTGTTCTCCCTGTTTAGAACATTAGTCCCTGAGGACAGATTAAAAGGGGAAAAAACTTCTTTATAAACCTGACCTGACTAAGAAAGTTGTTACACTCTAAAGACCATTATAGTTATACAATTCCATGGCATCTGTCTCTTGCTTATTTACTTTGAAACCAACACCCTAAATCTACTTCAATATTCAGATAATATGCAGATAATAATAGTTCTGTTGATCTTTCTTTGGCTTGAAAGAGGGATACACAGCATCAGAAGGAGAGCAAGGGCCTAGATAACTACCAAGACAACACGGCACAAGTCAGCACGTCTGGGAAACACAACCTGACTAGATCTTTCCATCTCAGTGATGTCAGTAAGTGATTTCTTCTTCCCAAATAAGACATCTACATATTTCTCCCCACATATTTTCTAGATAATAATCAATATCCCACACTTATGGTGTCAAATATAAATCTTTAAACATTCAAAATGTATTTCTACTATTTATTTGAAAAGATATAACTCAAAATTATAACATAAAATTCTGGGTACTAGTACAAACAGGCATACATACACATTTATATGTCTAGTGAAAAAGCATCTCCATGTAGATATCTTATTTAAATATAATTTTAAACTTACAGAAATATTGAAGTAGTATATAAAACCCTCAGAATTTACATATATCTTTCCTTTCAGTTCCCCAAGTACTAACATCTACTGTGTGTATGTTTAGATACATGGTAAGTTGCAGACACAATATACTTTTATCACTAGACCACAATATCCCTTTATGCCTTTAAAAAACAAAAATTTGGGGGACTGAAGGAATGGCTCAAGGGTTAAAACATTTGCCTAGCAAGTGCTAAGTACCTGAGTTCAATTCCTCAGCACCATATAAACTGAACATGGTGACACATGCCTATAATCCCAGCACTCACGAGGCTGAGACAGGAGGACATCCATGAGTCCAAGGCCAGTCTGGGCTCATTTTGAGTTCAGATCCAGCCTGGGCTACAGTGTGAGACCCTGTCTCAAAAAAAAAAAAGAAAAAAATAATAATAATTTTGGTTTTGACTGTCTCCTAAAACAAAGAGCAGTATCTTACATAGCCACAATATAACTATCAAAGAAAAAATTAATGCCAATGTTCATACTTGTTACACAGACGATGTGCAGACTCCGTCAATTGTTCAAAGAATGCTCGTTAGAGCAAGAGAAAATTCCAGATCATACGTGTATTCATTTGTTACATGTTTGGAAAAGCCAACTTTCATTTGTGAAGAGCAGAGACAAACCATTACGTAAGAACTCAGAAAATACAATTCCATAAGACTCTTCTGTAGAAATTGACTAGAACACTGCCTCTTAAGCAATCAAAATAGCTAATAAGTCATACACACAAGGACAAGCAGCGAATTTTTTTTGGTTTTTTGTTTGTTTGTTTGTTTTGTTTTTGAGAAAGGGCCTCACTCTGTAGCCCAGGCCGGTCCTGAACTCACAATGGAGCCCAGGCTGGCCTTGGACTCACAGCAATCCTCCTGCCTTGGCCTACCTAGTGTTGGGATTACAGGCGTGTGCCACCACATTATGCAGTGCTGGGAATTGAACTCAGGTACTTAGCGCTTGACTTAGCACTTGTTTTAACCACTGAGCCATTCCTCCAGCCCCAGCAGTGAAATTTTTGACATTTAATTTGTAAAACTAAGATAAATGAAGGCAAAAAGGAAGAGCTTACAGTATAAATATGTTTAGATAATCTTTATATAAACTATATTTATGTAAACCTGACAACATGAGCATAGAACAAGCTCTGAAAAATGGAAAGAGAATGGAGATAGTAGAGCTGTCAGTTGTCCACAGGGGACTGGCGCCAGGACCTGCAGGGATGCCAAAACCTGCAAGGTTCCAAGTCTTTTACATAAAATAGCATAGGACATGCATGCAGCCTACACACATCCTCCTAGAAAGTTTTAATCAGCTTTGGATTACTCAGAATTACTAAGACAATGTAAACGCTATGTAAGTAGTTGTTACATGCTATTGTTTAGGGAATCGAGACAAAGCAAAAAGTCTAGAAAGTCTATACATGTGCAATTCAGGTGGCATTTTTTCAAACATTTTTGATCCACAGTTAGTTGAATACACTGATGCAGAATCTATGCATAAGAGTGCCAATGTATATGAAAAAAAAAAAGTCAGCTATCTTCATACATGGTGACAGGTATCCTGCTATTCTGAGACTGCTGTTTATCTGTTATGGAATAAACAAGTGAGCAAATATTCTAATAATTCTAATATTCTAAGGTTAGAACATCTGAGAAACAGGACTCTGGGTGCAAAAGGAAGGAGACACAGATGTAATAAAGTAAAGCAAAAGCCCTGTAGTCTTGAATTCATAGTAGAATTGGATATGAATATACAGATGCTTTCTGAGACAGAAAGCTGCATGCATACATTTATTCACATATATGCACATAGCTAGGCAAACAGAAGGCAGATAATAAATAAGAATATATTTTCTTAGCCCCTCTCCAGTGTAAAGGTCAAGAACAGAGAAGAGCCCCACAACCATAAATATCTCTTGCACCTTGAGTGTATTACGTGGTCTAGATATATTCCTATCACTCGGGCACGCTCACAGGCTGAAGCAGGAGGATTCCAAGTTTGAGCCCAGCCTGAGCAATTTAGTGACTTAGTGAGATCCTCTTTCAAAATTTCAAAAAAACTAAATAATAGACTGGGGACTAGCTCAATGTGAAGGCCCCAAGTCAGATTCTCAGTACCATTTTTTAAAAAAAGAAAAAAGAAAGAAAGGGCTGGAGGAACGGCTTAGCGGTTAAAGCACTTGCTTAGTAAGCGCTAAGTCAAGCGCCAAGTCCCCTAGTTCAATTCCCCAGCACCACATAAACTGGACGTGGTGGCGCACGCCTGTAATCCCAGCACTCGGGAGGCTGAGGCAGGAGGATTGCCCTAAGTCCAAGGCCAGCCTGGACTACAGAGCGAGACCCTGTCTCAAAAAGAAAGGACTTCTTGGAGAAATAGCATGTTTTAAGTTCCACAAAAATAAATGTGAGCCAGGCCTAGCCACACTGGCCTGTGATCCCAGGACTCTGGGAGACAGAGGCAGACAAATTGCAAGTGCAAGCCCAGCCTGTGCAACTTAGCAATTTGGTGAGACTGCCTCAAAATTTAAAAAATAAAAATACTAGAAAATGGGCTAAGAATGGAGCTCAGTGTGAGAGTCCTGGGCTTAATCTCCAGTACTCAAAAAAAGTGGAAAATGAGCTGAACTTCAGCTATAACAAATAGTAAGACATCTAGGGTCATATCATGGAGACCCAATGATCAAACTCCCATAGGACAAGAATTTCAGTGGATTGAAATGCCTGGAATATGCTTAAACACCAAGTTTATGAATCCATCATACTTTTCAATCCTATGCAAATGGCAAGAAATTGGTATATTATCTTAAAATTAAGAAATAAAAAGAAGGTATTCAGGTAGTATCCTATATAAAGTACACCCCTAGCTAACCACTTAGTAGATGACAGGAAGTATTTCCTTATAAAACATTCCAGCTAATGAACAAAGAGAAAATGACACCGCTAGAGCACCTGCACCCTACATTGCCCATGAGTGAACAGACCTAGTTCATGTGTGTCACATCTGCCAACACACACACACACAAAGGGAGAGAGAGCGTCAGGCCTGTGGAAGCAGACAGCGACACCTGCAACCTGCTGCCCAAGGGACTGAGGCTGAAGCTGCCAATACACAGGGGCCAACGACCAGGGCAACATGGTGACTGTGGGTGCATGATCAGCAAAGCCCAGACAGGGGGACATTTCTAAAGTCAGATGGGAAAACCTTCAGGTTCAGAGAGACCTAAAGTGTACACACACATACTGATAACATACCACAGTATTAAGACTATGCACTTTTGGTTAATCCATAAAGATGCAAAGAAAGTATTAATATAAAACCTAGAATCGTGATTTCTATTGGCAGGAGTGCAGAAACTTCTGGAGTAATTGAAAAAAAAAGTCTGATAAAATAAAAGGGTTTAAAAATAATGCAAAGGTCAAAAAGTAATTATAGCTAAATATACTGGTACAAAAGGGAATTCATTATGATTATGGATATGACATGGGGAAACCCTTATAATATACATTAATGAATAAAAGTGTCTGGAAGAAGGCCCAAAGCTTGCAAACTAAACCAACAACTACAAGTGCTGGAGGGAGTGGAGGGGCTGGGAGTGCAATGGAAAGGAACCAGGAGGCGGGGCGAGGGGCCCCGTGAGCGGATTTCACACTGTGCACCCTTACAAACAAAATCTCACGTATTATTTATACAGATTAAATGGCTTAGTCGGTCTAGGAATGAGTTACTGGTGAGTGCCTTAGGAAGTGAGTGAATTATGAAAGTGAGTAAATAAGTGAAGAGAAAGGGGAAAGGGGAGTTAATGAAGGGGTGAGGGAATAGTGAGAAGATAAGAAAAAAAAAGAAAAGAAAAGAATGTCCCAGATGTCCCAGTATAGGAGGCAGGTTCCAATAGTAAAAACATTTTTTAAAAAATTAGTGAATTGCAGGGAGAAATAAAAGCAGGACATGTGAAATCTGCTCAACCCAGACAGTATAACGTCTACACATTTGAAGATACTAAGCTCTTGATAAGATGATACGCTACAATTTTGTAAATAAAAAATACATAAAAGAAAACTTGGTAGTAGACCAGTCAGACAATAATCCAGATCCAGATGCCACCCTGAATGATCCTCAAGACCACCCTGACTGGCCTCCAGGAAATCTCCCATCATCCATCATAAGATTCTATTGAGACGTCTTGGTGCCCGCTAAGCCAAATAATTCCAAAAGTGTTCAAAATCACACCTCTGCATTCACCCAGAACAAGTTCTTTGCAAACATCCTCTTTAAAAATAGAATCACAGCCTCTAAATCACTTACCACCCATCGTCCAAATTCAGAATAGAGCAGCGTTCTTTCAAAATTGGCACAGTTTAAAAACAACTTTAACTCCAATTAAAAATCATCATAAGTAACCCTGGGAGCTCAGAATGCTTGTGAGAGGCAAGATGCATTACTCAACTTCTAGTAGCTTTGGTCTAAGTTCTCATCTGCAACCAAGGGGTTGTGCAGACAGAGAGGTATTATATGGAATACTTAGCAGGGTGCTTTGTATATGGGAAGTTCTTAGAACATTTTTGCTATTGTTTTAATTCTTTTGAGATGCATTTTAGCTGTATTACCATGGGTAAGGTCTGGGAAGGCCAGATGCAGAGGAGAAGAGAGAACTTAGTGAGAGATATAGAGTTTGTCACTCACAGCTCCCTGGGGAGAACACAGTGTGCCCCCGGGGGCCACAGGAGGAGACAGTGAGGTAGTCAGGAGGGAAGAGACAGGGAGGAACCTGGGCAAGCACCAGTATTGTTACTTCTGTGTCGAAGGAATAGGTAAAACTGGGTAAGCTGGTCAGGGCTTGGCTAAGTTAAACATGGCAGCAGGCTGTGGATCTTTGAGCTGTCCTAAATTGCCTAAGATCTGGCCTGAGATGAATGAGGCAGGTAGACAGACGGTGGCCAGAGAAAGAATGCAAGTCTAATATGGGAGGTGGCTGGGGATGTGGATGCAACCAGCTGCTTTAGAAAAACTTCTGGCTTGTATTCAAGTCCTCAAAACTGAGTCACAGCCTGGAGACGCACCTCGATGGTAAAGTGCTTGCCTAGCATGTGTAAGGCCCTCGGTTCCATTCCAACACTGCCAAAAGCGAAGATAAAAACAAAATCAACAAAACCCAGAGTCCAGGCAATATTTTTAAGAACTATTACAAGGTGAAAACCATTCATCATTTTACAATTAAAAATCAATGCCATTTAGTGTACCTACAATGTCGTATGACCACCACATTCCCTCATTAATCAGTAGTATCCATCACCCACCACCACCAGCCGAAATTCTCATGTTGAAGCCCTAAATTCCTATTGTGACTATATTTAAATATAAGGCCTTTTAACAAGTACTTAATAATCAAGTGAGGTCACATGGATAGAGTCCTAGTTCAGCACATCTGACAGCCTTAAATTCGGGAAGAGACACAGGCATGTAATCACAAGGGGAAAGGCAGAGTGAGGACACAAGAAGGTGGCTTTCCCCAGGCCAAGAAAGAAGGCCTTAGAAGAAAGGAAAACTGCTCACACTGCGGTCTTGGGCTTCCAGTCCCAACTGTCCCTCTCTATTGACAACTTGTCTTTCACTGTTCTTAAGTCACCCAGTCTGGGAAATTCGGTATGGCAGCCTGAGAAAACGAACATGGTGGCCTACCGTGCCATTTAACATAGTTTCTGACACACTAGAGTGTGGATCAATGTCTTGCTTCTTCTTATGGTTGGGTAATTTTCCATTGCATGTATATGCCATGTCACTTTTTAAATCCATTAATCCATGGCTGGATGTGTGGGTTGTTCCTACCTTCTGCTTTTGTGAGTAACACTGCCATGAGCATTCAGCTACATTTATTTGGCATTCGAGTACATTCTTTCGGTTCTTTTCCATACATATGTAGAAATGAAACTCCTGGGTTCTGTGAAAATTCTACAATTAACTTTTTAATGAAACATATTACTACTTTTAAAGCATTCATTTCAGTGCCTACTGGGCACAGAGACTGAGAAGAAGAAGCATACATAAGCCATCATCCCTGCCCTCCAGCACACTGTCTGTTGGAGCCATTCCTCCAACCTGCTGGTGTGTGTACCACAAACGCAGCGTGCCTTCCGCTAGTGACACATGCCTGTAATCTCAGCACTTGGGAAGCTGAGGCAGGAGGATTGCCATCAGTTTAAGGCCAACCCGGGGTACATAATGAGTTTGAATCCAACCTTGGCTACAGTTCAAAACCAAACTGAACGAACGAAAGAAAGAAAGAAAGAAAGAAAGAA
The DNA here is from genome assembly GCA_004027205.1 of Ctenodactylus gundi. NCBI lineage: Eukaryota > Metazoa > Chordata > Mammalia > Rodentia > Ctenodactylidae > Ctenodactylus > Ctenodactylus gundi. The sequence continues at coordinate 651,316 of PVKB01000570.1, forward strand.
AGAAAGAAAGAAGCTATTCCACCAAAAAGAAAGCAGTAGAAATTATTTTCACAAGTGCTTTTTATTCAAAATGAGCACTTAGACAAACTCAGGATATTTGAACCCTAACTTTCAAAACAGCCTTTATCCTTCAAATATTCACGTTTTAAATGTTTTTGAGAAAGTAACCCTATTCTCTTAATGAATGCTGTTAACTCCTAAGTAGGACACACTTGACCTTCTATAGCATCAAATTAATTAAAATGTATCTCTAAGTCTTACATCATACGCAGAAAGACAATGCACAGCAAGCTGAAGGAGAGGCGATGAGAAGAGCTCACAGAGACACAGGTGGGAAGAAACAATACGCTTCAGAAAACGGAAGTCAGAGCAGAGATTCAAAGAGCAGAACATCCCAGACCGCCAGGATGTGGTGATCTGCCAGCCTTGGAAGAAGACAGGCTGAGATGAGGGAGGAATGTCAGCTTCGCGCCCTTGCCACTATTTTTCATGGCTAATTACTCCCTGACAGCCTATAAATTCCTCTAATAGTTTTCAATGGAAAAACTATTCTACCCACCCCTGCACATATGAAATCATGTAGTTGGTTTATACTCGCTTCTAGAATCACCCAAGTGGCGTTGATCAGTGGTGGGTGTGGACAAAGGAGAAAACAAGAATACATTCTTCTGAGAGCCTCTGGCCAAAAATCACCATGTATGGTAAATACCAGGTTCCACACCTCAAATGTCCCTATCGCTCAACTGAAACAAGTATCGTGAGATCTTTTTCTCCCTCCCTCTTATTCTCTCTCCTTCTGTCCATCTTTCCCTCCCTCCATCTAAACCTAACCCGAAACTAGGACCCGACACTATGGCTAGCCTTTCTGACAAATTCTCAAAGTCCGTTTTTAGTCAGCAGATTTATCTTTCTCGCTAGGGGAAGGATTCTGCTTCCACAAATGTCAGCTAAGGAAAACACGAGTGTCTCTGAGAGAAGAGCTCACTCACTCTCACTTGCAGATTCCTTCATGGTTTCAGAAGAAGGGAATAATATTAACTATGCATGATACCTTTTCTCTTCAAGTGACTTTCCATCTATCCCCATATTCCCCAGACACAACCCAGCCAATCCATTGCCACCAATCTTTTTTCTAATTTTCTCCAATTCCAGGACCACCAACCTACAAAAGCCCAAGAGACCAATGTTGCTGCATAAACTGGTCCCCAGCCTGTTCCTCCCTGGGCCTGTCCTACTCTCCTCCCCATGGTTGCCAGGGGCAACCTTCTTGAAACTCAAGAGATCCACCTGAAATCCTCAGGAGCTCGCCTTGTCCTCAGGTATAGAGGAAACTGCTGAGCACAGCTGTGAACACACACCATTATCAAAGCCCATTGTGCCTACCTTGGAGCTCCACCCAGAGCCTCTCCTCAGGACAGGCCTACTCCGGAGGAAGGGGCTTTCCACATGCTCTGTGCCAGCTGCCTCCCCTCTCTCTGGACATCTCCAACTTGCCCTTCAAATTCTCATCAGAATCCTTCAAGAAACTATCTGAATCAGATCCATCAGGCCCGCATGTTCTTGGAACCCTGTCTTTCTCTAATTGCTGTCCTTTAGGTCTGCTTTTTGCCCCCTCACTGTTGTGACTATCTGTTCCTATCTGCCTCCACGTTCAACAAGAACGAGGACTGCGTCTGACTTCCCAGTACTGTACCCTCACTAGCAAACCCAGGACCTGGTGAAAGGCAAGCACTTGGTTAAAAATAGGTGTTGTGCAAAGGAGTGAACAGATAAATACAGAAAGTATGAGGCACATCTAACAGGAGGAAAAGGAGATTTGACTGTAACCTTACGAAGGGTTCCACAGGACAATACCAAGGCATGGCAAAGGAGGGGCTGAGAGGCTCTGGGTTCCTAGGTGCCAGTCTACAGGAATGCCAAAGTTCCTGTCTTTGTCAATTCTATAGGAATAGAGACCACAAAACATGGCCACCTTCCCCTGCTGTCTTCATTCTTAGAGTCCCAGTTCTCAAAGAAAGGTCAATAGCAGAGGTGGGGATGAGGGACAGAAAGAAGGATAGTATCAATGCAAAGACTTCTAAAGCCCTTGGGACAAAACATGAAAGAACTAGAGGACACTAGACAGAAAGTGGGCCTAACTGTAGTCTTGAAAAAGGAGATTTCATTAGCACCCATGGGTTTCGTACGCACTCTATAGCCCTTCTCCCAGCTTAGGAACTATTGAAGATTGCCAATAAATGGATGCAGACTGTCCCTCCAGCCTTGCTTCACGACACTCAAGGAAGCAGGACTGGACAAAGGCCTGTGATGTGTCTCAAAAGCCACATGATGCTTCAAAAAGAACGTGAAGAGATTTGTTCTGCCCAGCAGCACAGAACTGCTCAGCTGGGAACAGGGATTGGATCTAGTTCCAGCTGAGAACCACCAAGAGATGTTCACCTATATTCTGAAGCCCATGGTAGTTTTTTTTTCTTTATTACTCATTCACCTCATACAAAATGAACATCTCTGACTTGCACGTCTGTGTTTGAAATAAAGTGCTTATGAGGCACCTTGAAGGAAGAGAAACAAACAGTGCAAGGAAGAAAACATCCTGCAGAAAGCTGGCACCCTCCCAAAACCCATCACCCAACGCTCTCCAGCACTAGAGAAGAAAGCTTATTTCTTGGTCGGGTTCCAGTCAAGATGGCAGCTGAGTAACAGCACTGCACAAGGTCTCCTCATCAACTCACTTAAAAAGTCAAGAAGACAGTAAGAAAAAGCATCTTTGGTGTAGCTAGGAAAGAGAGGAGCATCCCCAGAAACTGAAAGGCAATCAGCGGGAGGCCAGAAACTCCGAAGACTCATAGAAACCAGAGGGAAAAAAAAAAATCCCCACAGTCCAGAAAGCCGCCACAGCCGGCTGCAAACGGCTCCGAAGGAAAGCTCGCGGGGACCTGAACATCTGACTGAACGGAGCTGGGAGAGGAGGGAGCACACAACAATGGCAGAAGAGGCTGTGGGCGGGTCAGAAGCAGCTGACTCGCGCGGCCCCAAGCTGCCGGCACCCACAGATCACAAAAAAGGTCCGGAGGCCAGAACCTCAGTCCAAGGTAAGTGCAGATCTGGATAAGTGGGAATCACTGGCTATGGGCGGCCACAGCCTCAGAAGCACCAACCTGCTGGTGTGTGTACTACAAACGCAGCGTGCCTTCCGCTAGAAAAGGCCCCGGATCCCAGGTCAGAAATGGGGCTCAACAGCCATCGCAGGCAGTGACGTCAGCAGGAGCCATTTTCTTTCCTGCACACCAGAGACAGTCAGAGGTAGCAGAACCATGGGGAAACGTGGTAAGAAATCTTATACAAAAAGACCTGACTCCCCTGGGGAGGGTGCTAGGGGTGCTGAAATTGCAGAACCCAAAGAAAAGGACAAAAATGATGGTAACTTCTGGGCCCAGATAGTCAGTGAATTAAAGCAGGAATTAAACAGGGAAGCAAAGCAGGAAATAAAACAGACAGCACAAGAGCTGCAAGAACACTTAGCTAAACAAAAAGCAAGCCTTGAAAAGAAATTAGAGGAGACCAAAGAAGAAATGGGGAAGCGCAGTTACAAATCTCCTACAAAAAGACCTGAAACCCCAGGCGATGAAGTCAGGGTAAATAAAGATGAATATGGCAAAAATGATGGCATCTTCTGGGCCCAGAAATTCAGTGAATTAAAGCAGGAAATAAAACAGACAGCAGAAGAACTACACCAATACATAGATAAGCAAAAAGCAAGCCTTGAAAAGCAGCCAGAGGAAACCAGAGAAGAAATATACCAGAAGATAATGAAGACAAAAGAAGAAATTAGAGAAGAACACAACAGAGATAAATAAAAACTGAATGCAGATATTCAGAAAATGAAAAACACACAGGTAATAATAAGCAACCACTTTAAACAACTTCAGAATAGTATGTCAGACCTAGAAAATAAAGTGACTAAGCTGCAACATACAGGCCATGAAGAACACAAAGTAAATAAAGAAAGTGAATCATTACAACAGCTGATAGATGATTCAAGGAGAAATAACCTCAGAATTATGGGAATCAAGGAGAAGACTGAAGACAAAACAAAAGGTTTAAAGGACATGTTTAATGAAATAATGGAAGAAAACTTCCCAAATCTAAGAAAAGAAATGAACATGGAACTTGTGCAGGCATATAGAACACCAAACAACTTTGATCAGAAGAGATCCTCATCACGACACATCATAATTAAAATTCTAGAAACCCAACATAAAGAGAAAATACTAAAAGCGGTAAGCGAAAAACAGAAGGTGACCTACAAAGATAAATCCATCAGGATAATGGTAGATTTTTCAAACCAAACTCTAAAAGCAAGGAGATCA
>PVKB01000570.1:655785-674781 GCA_004027205.1 Ctenodactylus gundi
TGCCTACATGTCTGTCGCTTTAAGTATATTTATGTGGTATAGATTTAAGTTCATTGAATGTAGCAATGTGATATAGTTTTAACTTTGTTTTGTTGTAGCAATTCACTTATTAGGTCACTAATGAAAGTTTATCCTAAGGAAACTGATTGATGTAAACATAACCTTGTGAATGTACAAATATGCACCTTCCAGTATTCAGCTAAGGCAATTGAATTTTATGTACTTATTTATTTTTTCTCTTTCCCAAATTCACTAGTCTTTTGAACAACATGCTTATAATTATTTTCTAGTGTGAACTTGTGGGTAAGGCCAGGTTTAACAATAACAACAAAGATGTAGGAAAATATGGAAAAAAAAACTTTTGGCGAATATCCCAATGAAGGGATTGGTTGGATTCAGAGTGGAGATATCAAGATTTGACTACTGCGAACCCATTAGAGGAATAGGAAGCTGGGGTAGAGTGGTGACTTGAGTGAAATAACTTAGGCACGGAAGATTAATATATTAAACACTGTATGGTTTCTCGGTCTTGCAAAATCCAGAACACAGACATTCTTTGGAACCATATGAAGTGATAGCCGGAGCCAGGGGAAGGGACAGGGAGGGGGTGGGAGGGTAGAAGATGGGAAGGGATTGTGAAGTCGAGGTGATACATAGATGTACAAAACACCCAAATTCATTGTAAATACTATGTATTACATTTGTATATTAATAAAAACAGTGGGGGGGGGGAAGAAAGCTTATTTCTTCATCTTTAAAACTTCCACCTTGAGGCAGTCAATAGGATAACCCAACGCTGCATTTCAAGCAGAAGGACAGCACTGAAACTTGTTTTATGCAGAAGTAAAACAGCACTATGTGTCTGGCTTCTCTTGCTTGGACTCAGAAGACTGAGAAATGTTCAAAAACCAAATCCCATGAAAGACACAAGGTGTTGTCACCCATCCAACTCTCTCCTACCCCTGCTGAATCACCCACTTCTGAATACCCCACCTGTGTTACTCCATCCCCTCTGTCTGAACCACCTCCAAGACAACACAGAATCCTTTTCTTCTACGTTTATTAAACTTTAATCTTTACCCCCTGACATTTTCTTGCCTTGGCAGATACCTTAAAACTTTCAGGGTGGTTAACAAACAGTAGGTGTCGGCCTAAGGGTTAAGAATTCACGCTCCCAGATGATAATCATCAGTGTATTGTTCTGGAAAATTAAATACACCTGGGCCAAGTTCCCTAAGGCTGTACTCTTTGGAGAAGTTTCAACGTTTTTAAAAAAAGAAGTAGTCCAAGAATGTGAACTTCACTTCTCACATATATTTTCCTAGACTTTTTCCTTTCTTTTGGTATTTCATTATGTGCTTTGGGTTTTCCCCAGATTTTTACAAACCCTGTCTTCTTGACATGCGAAATCTATTTTTGCATTCTACCAGTTTTGCAGGGCAGAAAGAAACAAACACCTCGTTGAAGGAGTCCTGACCATTCTATCTCACTAGATCTGGACTAATCTATCTGCACAGACCTCCAGAGGCGAGGATGAACCACATGTGGCTAACTCAATGGGTGGATACATTCACTCAAAAATGCTTATTTACAAAGAAAAAAAAAATAAATGCTTATTTAACTCTACATTGTGCCAAACACTGTGCTTGCATGGAGGTTCCAAGAAACTAAGCAGGTCATTCTAGTTATGAAGGAATTTACATCTGTTGGAAATGAAGAGCTAGAATAGATGTAGGCTCAGGCTCTGCCAGAGTGTTCACAGGTTGTAGAATAAAGGCCAGGGAATAGCACCTGTGTGTGGCCTCTGCTCCTCTAGATAGTGAAGGTACGTGACAGCCTTCCAAAGGGAAAGATGGCAAAGGCAGACACACCAACACATGAAAGGACCTAGGACGATGGATGCAGAGGCACTGGGGCAGAGTAGCAAAATGAAGCCCAGAAACATCTGTTGGGAACAAATTATGAAAGCACTGGCATGTCACACTGAGGAGGTTGAGTTTATTCCACATGAAAAGAGGGTTAAAACACAAGGTGGAGCTTCAATCTGGCAAGATTTTAAACATGGAGCCATCACAGAACCTTAAAATGATATGTTTCCTCTTGGGCAAGAGACATGGTTGAGATGGAATCACAATGCACAAGTAATGTAGTTTTTTTCTTTTAATTTACAACAGTTAGAGACACATCACCACTAATCCTCCTAAAACACGCTTATCCTAACATTCTTGCCACTTCCTGAGGCAGCTCCAGAAGTCCTCTTCCATGAATGTTTTTATAAAGTGTAATCAAAAATACAGTGAATGCTGCTGTCCAGTGCCATCTAATGGAAAGGCAGGCTTGTAAAAACATGCTGTGTCCCTTGCCACTTCCTTCACTGAATCACGCAACATCTAGCTCTCCTTCCAAATAAAACGACCCTGACAGAGAAACATTCTCAATCAACTCAGAACATCAAGGTGGTCATATCAGCACAACTGAAAACATTCACGAAAGAGGACTTTCAGAACTGCTTCCGGAAGTGTAAGACAATGGGATGAGTGTGTTTGAAGAAAGGGGAAATGTTTTCCCCATTTTATTGATATGTGTAAGTGCAAAACATAAAGTTTACATTGATCTTGAGTATCTTGTGCACATACATATTGTGGCAGTTACAAATCCTTCCCGCCTCTCTTTTCGATCCTCCTCCCATCCTCTTCCCATTGTTTCCCACGTTAAGTTCTAAGAAATAATTGTGATCTGGGTTTCTCATATCAGAGAAACCATTTGATAGTTCACCTTTGGCTTCTGACTCATTTCACCAAGTATGATGGTCTCAAGTTGCCGCTATTTACTTACAAAAGCCTCCAACCTATCTGTCTTTATATATTAGTAGTATTCTATTGTGTATAAATACCACAATTTATGTATTCATTGGTCTGTTGATGGGTATTTTGGTGTCTTCCACATTTTAGCTATTGTTAGTTGTGCTGCTATGAACATGAGTATACATGTATCTCTGTATGTGTTGTTTTAACTCTTGGGAAAATTCCCAGAAGAGGTAGCACTGGATCAAAGGGGATATTTATTTCTAGTCTTTTGAGAAACCTCCATACTGCTTTCCACAGTGGTTGTACCAGTTTACATTCCCACCAGCAGTGCAGGAGGGTTCCTTTCTCCCCACAGCCTCGCCAGCACTGACTGCTGTTTGTGTTCTGGATATAGGCCAATCTCTCTGGAGTTAGATGGTACCTTAGCAATGTTTTGATTTGCATTTCTTTTATAGATAAGGATGTTGAACTTCTTTTCATGTATTTATTGGCCATATGAACTTCTTCATCTGAGAACTGCCTATTCATTTCTTTTGCCCATTTTTCAATAGGATCTTTGATTTTCAAGGGCTTACTTTTCTTCAGTTAAGGGGGAACATTTTGAGGGGGATTAACGGCAACGTGTCTTTTACTATAATGTATCTGCAATGTGGGAACAGACTCCCGAAAGGAGAGGCCTCTAAATGCTGTGTTAAGGATGTGGTTCTGTAGGCAACAGGAAGTTACAAGAGCAACTCTGTGGAACATCGGTTGGAGAGGGACCAGCCAAGGAGAACAGCACCAAGGCCACCACAAAAGCCATGTGGGAGATGAAAAGAGCCTGGTGGCATCAGCTGCCATGGAGGTCGGCCACACCTCCCAGCCTCCTTTGCTGCAGTGGGATGGTCAGCCATAGGAATGCAAGCGAAGTGATGTACCCAACCACCAGACTTCCCCGTCAAAGCTCCCAGATTACACCTTTATTGCCTTTTCCTTTCTAAGTGGCCCTGGAAGTCAGGTGAACACAGCCGAACCATCATCAGCCTCACCACTGAGTTTCTGTGTGCAAGGCCACGCTGATGAGCACTTCACTCTCCCAGCACTTTCACGTCAGAATAACCTAACTTCTTGGTTTTGTGTCATTTTATATTTAGGGATTCACTTAGTTTAAAAGCAATGTCTACCCTAATAAAGCGAGGTTCTAACATCGGTGTTAGCAAAGAGACTTTATGGTGGTAGCCCATTGTGGCTGCCCAGGTTGTCATTGCTGTGACAAAATACATTCATCTTAAAGAGGAAAAGGGTGGTTTTGGCTTATGGTTTCAAAGGCTTAATTCTTTTGTCAACTAGCTCTATTGCTTTTAGGCCTTTGGTAAGGCAGAAACAGTATGGTTGGAAGGATATAGTAGGGGAAAGCGTCTCACCTCATGTAAGTCAGTGGGGGGAAGAAAGAGAGACAGAGAGAGAGAGAGAGAGAGAGAGAGAGAGAGAGAGAGAGAGAGAGAGAATGAGTGCCTTAGAGAGGGATGGGCCAGAGACAAGATGTAATCTTCAAGGTCATGTCCCCCTGATCCATGACTTTCAAGTAGGCCCCACCTCCTCCTAAGTTCTCATTACCTACCAATAATGCCATCAAATTATCAATCCATCAATGGATTAATCCACAGATAAAGTTACAGCCCTCATGATCCAATAATTTCTCACAAGTCCATCAGCTGGCAATCAAGCCCCCAAAACACGGTTTTGGGGAAGCACTTCAGGTTCAAACTATAATAATACATGATCATTCTTTCAGGCTGATGGCTTCACAGCCTCACCCTTCCTCCATGATGTGACGCTCACCTTGCACCTAAAATGGGCAGCCACAAAGGGCTACCACCATAAACGGATCACTCAGCTTCTGTGACCAACATGCCCTTTGCATGGGCTTCAGGACATGTCTGTTTCTCTGAGAAACAGCCCTTCCAGGAGAGGAACCTCCCGGGAACTGCAGCCACTGCAGCTCCCAGCAGTTTCTCTCCTCCAGGTTTTCCTAGGGCATCTTTCACTTTGGGAGACAAGTTCAGACAGAAGCAAAGGCTCTGCTCCAGCTTCATGAGTGTTACAGTACCAAAAGGCTAAACTCAAAGCAGCAGAATAATGCCTGGACAGCTTCCAGAGCTGGGAGCATCTCAGACCCTGGAACTCTGGTGAGTCAACTGCCTACCCAGGAAACCCAGAAGGCATTGCTCACTGCACGCAACAGGGGCTAGTGACCAGTTGTTGGGAGGGTCACAGATATGTCCACCTCTGCGGCATGTTGGTGGAAGGACACTTGAGGAAACTTCCAAGCCTAACGAGGTAGGCTATCCTGAGTAAGAGCTGGGTTTCAATGCTACCTCTGTCCCTCTTCAGCTGGATGACCAGAGCTAGTAGCTAGCCTCTCTGTGCCCAGTTTCCTCCATGATAAAATGAGGATAAATATCAGCATTTACCTCATCAGATTAGAATTATGAAATGTGCTCATATGTATCAAGAGTCTTAGACATAATCTGTGGTCAGTGTTGGCCATTGCTATTGTGAGATTATTATTATTATTTATTGGCTCTGCCTCCTCATATTTTACTGAAGCCCTCACATGACACTTCACAGTAGATGCCAATGAAGTGACCTACACAACATGAGACACCCAACAGGAGACCTTCTGACAGCGCCCTTCCGACATCTCATTGTGTTTCTTTTTTTAACAAAATGAAATATAAGATACGCTTTTTAAAACGACAAGCAGAGTTTAAAAATTGCTCTCCTTGTCCTATTCTCCAAATGTAATTAATCATGAATCATACCAATAAGCTGATGGAGCACATGAATACACAGACAGAGGTGGAAGTCCCTGTATTTGTACCCACACTTCATTAGGGAGAATTCGACTGTGTTCCCCTGTTAAACCCTGTGAAGAGTGCTTCTGGAGACTGCAGGGACAGTGAAAATGGAGACAGGGGACTCTTCCTGCCTTTCCAGCCTGGCTCCCTGGTGCTGCATTTTTTTCAAAAAAGTTTGCCTTGAACTTCCATGCCCCTCTTCCCATCCCTGCAAATTTATACACAGAGCACCTTTGTGAGCCTGGGGCTGGGGCACAGGCAGAGCACAGAGAGGGCTTGTGAAGCCAGCAAGTTGATTCCTGTGCAAAAATCCCCCAACAACATTTACAGATTGAATTGGAAAACTTTTCAGCTGCTTCTGGATGAAAATTCCACTCAGGCACTTCACCAGGGCCCATGCCTTCGGCACATGGAGCTCTCAGGCTTGCACAATCGTCCACATGAGCAGACACACATGTCCATTCCGTGGTACACAAGTAGCATGTGGCTTCCAGATGTCCACATCATCGCATGGTCAGTGGTCTCCAGCACATTTGCTGTGTAAATACATCTCCGTCCTCTGCTGTGCTGAGTCTGTGCTGTGCCCACAATGCTTCCCAAGGCAGGACTTGGGTGGCAAGTCTTCCTCGGGTGGCAGGACTCTTGGATTTCCAGCTGTACAACACCAGACGCTTGAATGAATCTAGCAACGGCAAGCCGCTTACTTTGTTGGTGGCTCCACTGATGGGGAAGGAACGGCCACAGATCGGCACTGTCCCATGGGACAACATGAGGCACTGGGGCTTCCGAACACGTAAAATGTGGCTAATACAAATGTTATAATAAAAAAACAGCAAATTTTAAACATGTAGTACTTACTATAAAAGGCCAAATGTCTCATTAATAATCTTACACAGATTGTGCATTAAAATAATAATGTCTCTATATTAGATTAAATAAAATATATTACTAAGATGTCACTTGCTTCCTTTTACTTTTTTTCCATATGGCCACTAGAAAAAAAATTCCATATGGCCACTAGAACCTTCCACAGAAGGTTCACATGGTATTCTCATTGCTCAGGGCTGACCTGGAATTCTGATGGGAATCAGAGGCTCACAGAAGCAGCCCAAGAGCAAGTGCAGGCAACGCACTCAGGTGCCTGCAGGCACTGCCATCTGAGGCTGTGAAGTCACAAACAGTGGCCTGAACCATGACTCCAAACTGCCGAATTCCAGATATCACTCAGCTCTTCTTTCTACCCAGTCCCGTGTCCTCATCAGTGGACAAAAGAAAGGCTCTGCTTAGACCTGGAAAGCCACTTGATTTATGGCTTCCAACCCCACTTCGCAATGATCATTTGGCCACTGACATGAGAATCCAGATCAACACAGACGCCCAGGGAGGGAACAACTGAACGCGGGTGGATTCAAGCCAGTGACTCAGAAAAGCATTCTAGTGTTCAACCACAGAGAACAGCAGGAGGGTTGGTCGCCTGGGAGCTTCCCTGGGGAGTGCCGTCCACTCCAACCAAACCAAGCAGAACCCTATCTGTAGTAGCAATAGCCACTGGCCATCGACCTGTTGCCTGGCAAGCTCAGGCCCTCAGCAATTGCTACAGAACACTTACCAGCTGTCCTACAGGTACCCAAGAGGTCACGTGCCAAGCAGGGGCAGGAGCAGGCCCACCCACCACCCTCTTTGGCCCCTTTCAGACATCAGTGGGAGCCAATTCTCTCTCTTTAACTTTATAGGGCTATTAATTTCCCCTTTTCAAGGGGGTTCTGACAAATTTTCTTTTAAATCAGCCTTAAGAACCTTTGCAATTTATCCCTTTAATTGAAAAAGGTTTTCCACTGGAGAAAAAGGGGGTTATTTAAAAAACATTTTTTTCTAAAATTAACCAATAAAATGGCTGTAGAAAGCGGTTCCATGTGATTTTTTTGGATGTGGAAAATAAAGAGGGTAACAGACAAGATCCACTCCAATTTGCTCCTGAGTGTGCCAGAAACAGCGTGAGAGACTCCAACTTGTCACTCCCAGAGAGCGAGGGCAGGTGGGAGGTAAACTGGAGACAACGCTATTTCAAATACAAGTTTGGTGGCTCACGGGTGAATTACCACATTAAATGAACTTAAGTCTATATCTCAAAAGTATATGACACATAAAGCAATAGATATAACGGCATATTTAGTTCTTCCAGAACTTTTTAAGAGTTCTTTCCCAACAAGGAGCAGGAAAAAATGAGTAAGATCATTATGACAAATTTACTTACAGAGCACGAAATTGAAAAGTAAAATTCAAGAGTCACAGGTTGAACTAAGAGCTGACTAAGTTCTCAGCCAATGGACTAAAGCTACGTGATCTTTATCTTTTCCACTCAATGACAGGCTCTGGGAAAAGACCCCTTAAAACACTAATTTGCCAACTCTTACTATTTTTAAAACCAAAACTATCCCAAAACAAAACCATTGCCTTCTACCACTCCAAACCCAGCTAAGTAACTGTACACATTATACATACCAAAAATACTTCACAGCTTAAGATTTTATATAAATTCCCTATGTTGAATATAATTATTATGTTTTGCAAATACACTAATAAAAGTAATAATTATGGGAGAAGTTCCACAGATTATATGAGAAAGCTGGTACTGTTTTAATGGGATTTAACTCAAATGACTGAAGTCATTTTTGTTACATTTTCTCTTTAAATGTTTCCTTTCCTCTATCTTCTTTGGTGCTCTTCTGTCCCTCTTAAGGATTCCTTCAAGTATTTTATGTTGGGCTAGTGGACACAAATATCTTTAAGGATTCTTGGTCATGAAAAATGTTTACTTCCCCTTCAATTTTCACAGATAATTTTGCTAGACACAACAACCAGGGCCAACACTTGCTGTCTTTTAAGTCTCACAAGTTTGCTGCAGGCTTTTATGGCCTTTTAAGAATGCATTGAGAAATCTGCAGTAATTCATTGGTAAAGTAATGACTGCATTTCTCTTGCTGCTTTTAATATTCTCCTGATATTTTGTATTTCTGAGGTTTTGATTATGATATGTCATGGTAAGTCTTGTTGCTGGTTGAGGCTATTTGGTGTTTTATATGCTTCTTGTACCTGAAAATTCATTTCTTTTTCCAAGTTTGGGAAATTTTCTTGCATGACTTCAATGAATAAATCCTTTATACCTTGTGTGCTGTCTTCTGCTCTTTCTCCCATCCCATAATTCTGAGGTTGGTTTCTTTGAGTCATCCATCAGCTGTTGTATCCAGCTACTTTGCTCAATTCCAATTTTGGATTTGAGCCTAATTACAGCATTTGTTTCCTCAACCTTATCTTCAAGGTCTGAAAGTCTGGCCTCACAATGTTTGAGGTAACTTCCCTTGCTTTCAAATACATTTTTCAAATCTGGAAATGAGAAGCTATAGAATTTCAAAGAGAAAATTTCAAAAAATCCATGATCTAACCAAAATAAGACCACACAGTCAATTAAGGATAGAAGAGAACCCAACCATCACTACTGGAGGTTTAACTGTGTCCCCCAAAATAAGGTGTCTCTGTTGGATCCTGCCCCAGTATCTCCAAATGTGACCTCACTTGGACATAAAGCCTGTACAAAAAGCACTGAATGAGAACAAGGGTGAATATGGGAGGCAATGAATCGATATGATTGGTATCCTTATAGATAGGGGAGATCTTGACAAGGAGAAACACAAATATGGGGAAAACTATGTAAAGTTTGCTGTTACCTCCCCACAAGCCAGAGAACTGCCAGAGCTAGGACGCATCCTTGCTGAGCATCTGCAGAGGGAGTTCAGCTCTGAACATACCTTCGTCCCAGATTTCCAGCCTCAGAACTTTGGGATGACAAATTTCTATTGTTTCACCATTACATTTTTGGTACCAACACTACTAAACGTATATCATTTACATTCCATTATAAAGCCAAAAAGTCTTACATTGAACCACTGTACGTCAGGGACCATGTCTACTTCATGTGGCAATCCTAGCAAAGTAAAATAACTTCACAGTTTACTGAACCAACATACTTGTGGTTTTCCAATTCTGTTTCACAGGACATAGGGTCTCTAAAATACACGATAGTAATTGTTTAATAAGCAGGTCTCATAATGGGTTTTAGGGGAAACTGATGTCTGATATGTGCCAATTTCCACAGTAGTTTGTTGCCCTCACTGAACACAGAACTGAGAACTGCTGCAGTTACTGTCATAAACCAGCATGGCCCGCTAGAAAACACCTCAAGGACCTCAAAGGGAAGAGAGAAAGACTAAAGAAGGAGGACTCCAAAATCATCACTAGCCTCAAAAAAGCACTGTCTCATGGCACTTAGGCTAACAGGAAGGGTGATCTCCATTGCCATAGAGTGCAGACTCAGAGGAACAAAGTCACCTTTTTCCAGCCTGAAGTTTCGAATGGGTCAGTTATCTACACACACTAAGTGTCTGGAAAGGTCCAGGGGCTGCAGAGGACACCCCAAAGGGCTCTTTGCCAGAGCTCATGCTCCTCATTCCTCCTCTACTTCCTGCCCACTAAAGGCGAGGCAGCTCTTGGCTCACCTAAACATGAATTTCAGAAGATCACCTTTTCTTTACATTCAAGAGAGAGTCAAATTCTTGGACACAAAAAAAAAGCTAGAAGACTTTGTGGAGGAGTCGGATGGACCCAGCATATTTGGCTCACATCCGGGACACCTGAGCTCCAGGGACTTCCGGCTGCTTGGCACCTGAGGTTCACCACGGCACATGCAGCCTGCACATGTCTGCCTACACGCTTCCTCCTCTACCTGCTGTGTGCCTCCTACTTATTCCATGTAAGGTTATAATTCTGTTTCTCTGAGATGATTAGATGAATAAAACCTAACGTGGACTTTAAGACCCTCCTCTTGCTCTACTCCATATTGCTCTCGCTTCCCCTAATAAAGCGGATTGTGTTCTCTGAAATGAGTCCCAGAGGTCATTTCAATGTCACTGTCACCACACTCAGCTAAGATCTCAGCACTCTGGGAGGAAGAGGCAGGACAAATGCAAGCTCAGCCTGGGCAACTTGGCAACTTGGCAAGACCCTGTCTCGAAATTAAAACCAAAAATGGGCTAGAGATATAGCACAGTGAAAAGATCCTTGGTTCTATCCCCAGCACACACAAAAAAATAGCAATTTTATTCATTAGTTATGTTTTGATGTTAGGACTAGATTGATTGATACGCTTTCTTTTCCTACTTTTTTTACTTCTATTTTTGCTTAAAATTTTGAATGCCGTATTTTATAGGAGAAATTTTAGCTAACAATGTACAATTAATATATGAGTTTATGTTAACTGAATATTCATAGAGAAAACATACATTATTCTACCAAGGCAAACCAATCAGAATTATTGCAGATTTCTCAAGGCAAACTTTAAATGCCAGGAGAGCCTAGAGCAAAATCGGTTAAGGTCTAAAAGACAGCAAGTGCAACCCAGGTTGTTGTATCAGCAAAATTAACCCCAAAAATTGAAGAAATAACAATTTTCATGACCAAGAATCCCTAAAGAAATTTGTGACCAGTAGCCCAGCGTTGCATAAAATACTTGAAGGAATCTTTGAGAGTGACAGAGAGACAAACAGAACCAAAGAACATGGAAGAAAAGAAACACAGAAAGAGAAAGTATAACAAAAAAAAAATAGACTGGTATTTGGATCATTTGATTGGTGTCCTACTAAAACAGTACCAGCTTCCTCATATAATCAGTGTAACTTTGCCCCACAATTATTATTTTAACAGTGTATTAGTTTATAAAACATAATAATTATATTTAACCTGGGGAATTGGTGTAAAATCTTTAAAAATTATGTGTGCATAAATTTATGGATGGATAGGTAGATAAAATGATAAACTAAATCTGGCAAAATGTTAGTAATTAGTGAAATATGAGTAAATTTATGAAAGTTTAAAAATTCTGAAATAACTAAGGATGCCATTATATCTATTGCTTATGTGTAATTTACTCTTGTGATACAGATGTAAGTTCATTTAATATAGCAATTCACTTATTCGGTCTTTGATGTAAGTCTATCCTAAGAAAACTGATTGATGTAATAATAACCTGAATGTCTTTTGAATGTACAAACATTTACCTTTTGGTACTCAGCTAAGGAATCTGAATTTTAACTTCTTTCTTTTTCTTTCTCACATTTTCTAGCCTTACGAGTTTCATTGTTATAGTTCTTTCCTTATGTGGACTGGTGGAGGAGCCATGTTAAAGAATCTCAACAAAGATATAGTAGGATACAAAAAAAAGAACTCTCAACAAATCATCCTAATAAAGGGCTCTGTGGACCCAGAGAAGAGTCATCAAAATATGACCACTGTAGCCAACGCTAGGGGTGGGAAGCTGAGCTAAAGAGTGGTGATCTGAGTGATGAAATGAGTCAGACTCAGAATATTATATATGTTAAATATTGTATTGTTTCTCTGATTTGGGAAACCCAAAACACAGGTATTCTATAGAACCAAATGTGAAAGTGGGAGTTAGGGGGATGAGGGAAGAGTGGAGGAGGGCCAAAAATGGTAAAGAATTGTGAAGTTGATGTGATATGTGTGTGCACAAAATACTCAGTTATATATTGCACATATAAATTAATGAAAACAGAGAGTTTTTTAAAAGATATATGATGTAATACCATGTGCAACAGTAAATAAAACCTAGGAACATGTAATAGGGGTGAGATTTAATAAATTATGACCATCAATTTAAAATACGGGGGCCATTTGTATACATGATAGAAAGTTAATTCACAGAATATTTATAGTATGCTATCTCCTTATTAAATCATTTATTCTGCATGTAGAAAGTCTGCAGAGAATGAACTGGAAGGGTAGAAGCGTACCTCCAGCTTGCTCTCACAGAACGTAGCATATAATCCTTTCCACACATATCATACAAACAGAATTCATTTGCTTTCATATCTATTTCTGCCTCTAAGATGCCATCTTTGACAAATTATACTTTATATTTCTCTCCACAAAAAAAAAAATATTTTATAGGTATCTGTGAAAAGGCTGCATGGTTCTCTTGCCACTGGCCCTGTCCTACTCAACATTCTAGAGGTTAATAAGCAATATATTGCTCAGTTTTAATCCCATTATTGCCATTTGTTACTTGTATGGCCTTGAACCTCAGTTTTCTCATCTATAAGAAAATAATGCCTTTCTCACCTCATCATTTGAAGGTTTAAAAATAAAATATTTGAAAAGTCACTAGCACAATGCCTGTTGCTGTTGTACTACTACGACTTCAAAGCAAATCACTCTGAATTCAGTGGTTTTAAAATAACATCAGTGATGTACTGTGCACAGGAATTAGATTTGGGCAGGACCACTCAGCTCCATTGGCATAAGCAGGCACAGCTCTCTGCTAGGGCTGAAGGATCATTTCCAAGGTCAGTTGTTCTAACTGTTCGATTCTCTCCACGAAGGACTCTCAACAGGGTAGATTAGGCTTCCTCTTACCTTGGTGGCTAGATTCTAGAATGAAACGTTTCAACAAATAGGAAGTAGAAGATACCAATTTTTCAAGGCCAAGGCCTGAGCATTGACACAGAACACTCTACCACATACTACATACTATTCAAACAGTTATAGAACCCAGATCCAGTCTGCATCTGGACACAAATTATTGATAGCTCTAACAGTTGCAAATTACACTCACCCTTCCCAAGATACTCTCTCCCTTCCCCACCCACCCACAAGTCTCATCCCTCCAAATAACCTCTAAGTGGAAATTTAAATTCCTGAGTGTGGGTCTTTGGGTAAAATTCACTAAGAACTATTCATCACCACCTGAATACTTTGAACTAATGAGACAAGTTAGCTAAAACACACACACTCCACACCTGATAGTAGAACAAACACAGGATAACCATGGCAGGCCCTTCCATGGCAAGGGGAAGAAACAGGAGGCACACAGGCAGCAGTGGTCCAAAGCAATTCTCAAATTCAGCTGCACAGGTATTGCACATTTCTTTCTAGAGACCACTTTATCCAGAGCTCTTCTTGATTGTGGTTCTTCCTCTGGTATCTTGGTGTTGACCCCCACTTTTCCATAAAATATTGAGTTGGTGATTTCATAGACTTCTCAGCCTTTTTTCTTCACAGAAAGTTGGGGCTCTGACTTTTTCTTTCAACCTTATATGGTAGTGCATCCAGTAAATAAAATATTCACAGTCAACAAACAAGAGTCCATTGTATCAATAGTTACAGCTAGAGATAATAAGCATAAAGATAAAAAGATGACTTACCAAGCAGGTAACACCTAGTGTTTGTCAGGTTTCCATTACTGTGACAAAATACTTGTGATAATCAAAATACTGGCTCATGGTTTCAGAGGTTTCAGTCCATGGTCACTCAGCCCCCTGCCTAAGAGACTACGGCAAGGCAGTGAACGGTGGTGAGGTTCACGTGGCAGAAGAAGCTGTGCTCAGGCACAGGTTAAGTAGCAGAGTAGCAATGAACATTCTGTAATTACTACTTGGTTACATAGTACTTCCATGATTGCACATAATGGACTAAACTATAGCAAATATCAATGAACGCACTCACTCACAAGATGTGCCAATCATCGAAAGTGTTCAAACAGAAGTCTAAGTGACCAGCAATCGATATGGTTTTCATAGACACATCCTGCATCAAGTGAGAGAGCACATGAGCTTTAAGACCCCACTCCAAGAGTTCGAGGATAGAGAGTGAGCCATTCCACTGAACAGCAGAAAGGGTATCAGAGATTCCTAAGCGCTGAGGGAGTTAAGTTCACATGCTCAGACCACGCGTCTTTTCTGCCTCTACCTCCTGGGACAGGAGTTGGATCAACTCCTTTACTAAGCTCTTCAGAGCAGAGTTTCTTGCCAAAAGAGACAATTTGAAGGAAGAACGGTTAAGAGAATAGAAAGACTAGGGTAGAGAGAAAAGATCATTTAAAACTCATTATGTGCGTGTGTTAACATCTTATTTCCAGGAGGAAGTTCTTCTAGATCCCTAACTTCCACCCATCAAGTCTACAGTCCAACCCCAGTTCTTTGGATCAAGCTAATTTACTTTTCTTTTCAGAATCACATTCTCTTCAAGTGAGCAAGTAGCTAGCTTTTCCCACCATTTACTGCTGCTAAGTCAAAGCCCACATGAGGTAGGTATCTTATAAATATAATTAAGAGACTGAAGCACCACACATCTGATATCTGCCCTTCTCTGATCTTTTTCCAGTTCTATTTCTACAACTGCCTATTATCAAGTGCCACAAATGTAAAAAATCATCCCAGCTGGGCTACCAGCAGCCCATAACAGGAAATAAATCATCCTTAACTTTCTCCCAATAAAACCATATTTCACAAACAGAACTCTTCCTTGTTTTCTTATAACTCCTATCACAAGGAAGACACCACCGCAGACCATATTTCACAAACAGAACTCTTCCTTGTTTTCTTATAACTCCTATCACAAGGAAGACACCACCACAGCACCACACCTCCAACCCAACGGTAGAGATCTAATACCAGCTTTTCCCAATACCGGGCCTTCCATGTGAAACTATGTTTCATATTTACACATATGATTTCCTTCTCGCTAGGCACTGATAAAGAGGAGTGGCCAAAAGGAGAGACTTTAACTGAGAACACAGATCAAAGAAGGAAAAATTGTTAAGCAAGATCACGGGACCACCTTCTGAAGGCAAGTGCACTTCATTAAACTCTCCCAGTTCATTGCAAGCAACTGTTTAGTTCATCAATGCTTCATTTGTGAAAGCAAATACTTGACTTTACAAAACCTCTATTCAAACACTAATGACTCACAATTCTGGGGCTTTCCTACTTGTCTGGGAATCATGTTTATGACACAAATGCCTACTTAATAAAAGCCTGTCTTCCAAGCATCAAAGATGTTTATTATCTTGAAAAAAGAAGGGGTGGGGGGAAAGTTTCACTAGCCTCTACTCTCTGTTCTTCCTTTGCTATGTAAATGATATTTGGGAAGCTTGACTGTTTGAAAATTACCAGAATATTAATAGAATGGTGAAATTACTTGATATGGTACTCTAATGGTGGATATGTTCATACATGTTTGTCCAGGCTCACAGAATGGTCAGCACTGAAAATGCCCCTTGGTCCCTTGGTGAGCTCTGGGTGATAATGCTGTAGCAATACAGGTTCAGGAAGTGTAAAACACTTACTGCTCTGACAGGAGATGTTAGTAACAGGGAAAGCTGTGCATGTTGTCGAGGTGTGGAGGATGTTAATGCAGAAAACCTGTGTGCTTTCAAATCAGTTGTTCTGTGTACCAAAACTGCTCTAAAAAGTAAACAAGTAGGCCTGGAGCACAGCTCAGTGACAACAGTGCTTGCCTAAGAAGTGCAAAGCCCTGGGTAAGACCCCCCAGCACCACATACCACCGGGGCATAGTGGCACACACCTGTAATCCAAGCACTTGGGATGCTGAAGCAGGAGGATTGCCATGAATTCTAGGCCAGCCTGGGCTACATAACAAGTTCAGGACCAACCTCAAATGCAGAGCAAGATTCTGTCTCAAAAAATTAAAAATAAATTTTAAAAAAAAAATTGAGTAACCAATCCTGTTGGAAGTTGGCCTTCCAAGTACACTCACAGGCTCTCAAAGAATTTTGCAATGTTGTCTTCCATCGAAACACATGAAAGACGGTTAAACACAGATTAAAGAAGGAGAAATTGTTAAGCAAGATCATGAGACCACCTTCTGCATAGTAGAAGGTGCCCTTGGAAGCTGGAGCTTTTAGAAGAGGCCTCACTCCCCTGAGATGTTTATACTTGCTACTCTTTCTCCCTGGTCACTGCTTTCCCAAGGTCTTTGCATGACTGGCTCCTGCCTACAGAACTCAATGTAAATACCTCCTTGCTGAAGAAAGCCCTTTCTCCTGGCTTCATCTGAACCAGCTCCCCCGCTCGCTCTGTGCCCCACCTTCACATCTCCCCGTGTGTCTTTGTTCACCGTTCACCTTCCACTAGAAAGTTCCTCCAGTGCTGAGGAAAGCGCTTCCCTCGTTCCCTCAGTGTTTATTCAGAGCGCCAACAAGCGACAGTGGCTGGCGTTAGCTAGGACACTGCCTTGTTGACACAGAGGAAGACACGTCATTACTTTATGGTACCTCCAGTGATCTCACTTTTATATCCTATAAAGTGAATGGGAAAGGGAGGGACAGGTGCAGGAAGATCCAGGTTGCTCTGACCTGGGCTGGGCAAGTTGAGAGGAGGAAGTGGGGACACAGAACTTCACTGGTAAAGCAGGATACCAAAGCAAAAATATTTAAAACAATGGGTATCATATGCCCAAATGTATTACTATGTCCTATCTAAAAACAAAACATCCTTTCAAAGAAAGACTTCTGGCTGAAGTAACGGTTGCTTAACCAAGCAGGATTAAACTGAAAACCCAAAACTGAAGCTCCCAGCCCAAGAAGCTGGTTAGGACATGCTCACAGTCAGTGAATCAAAGGTAAAAACAATAGATGGGGAGTTTAGGAGATCTCCACCCAACAGGAAAACTGTCAGCATTTCAACCATATCACAGTGATAGAGCCAAAAAGAACTTGGAGAACCAGATATGAGCATTCTCAGTGGATTCAGATAAACAGATAATCAGAAGGAGATTAGATAGGTAGATAGATAGACAGATAGATAGATTCATACTCACATAAAGTCTCTAATATTATATGATTTTATGTTCACATATGTAACTATACATACACACACAAACAGAATGCAGTCAAGTGAACGCCGCCATCTTACCCTCTCTCCATATACACCCTTGCTCAGCCATGTCACAACAGGTGCCCTTTCCCTCTGACAGCAGGCTCAATCATGTGACTTGCTTTGGCCAATGGCATGCAGGTAGAAGGACAGTGTGCCAGTTTCTAGCTTATAACTTCCGTGGTCTGGCTGATTTTTATTCACCTCCTGTACCTCTACTGTTACCAGAGGAACAAGTCACAGTTATCCCCATGGTTAACCTTCCAGTCCCAGGAGGAGGGTGAGACATACCTGCAACAGGACAACCCAAGCTACTCAGTCACACTCACGAGTGACCGTGGTTAATTCCGGTTTTCAGCAGGAGAGTTTTGGGATGCTTCTATGCTGCATTATGTGGCAAGTGATAATTGGTATGTGGAGGAAGCAGACATCTCTGTACATCTCTGAGGCCTCCTGCATGCCTCTGTCTGCTTGTATCCTACCACTCCCCACATCAGCCTTCTAACCCTTAACTAACAGTTTATTTTTCGAAACTACAGATGAATATAGAAAATAGCTATGAAGTGCCTATATTACCAATACCCATGATTATTATTAATATCTGTCACATTTATTTCAAATCATATCAATGTGTACAAAAATGATTATTTATAAAGCTGAATTATGCTCTGAGGTCAGAAACCCCACTGTCACCCACCAAAGATGAAACAGCAAAGTCCATCGTATCTGCCAATGCTGCCCTTCCCAACTCATCGCAGCACTCATCTATTAAGATGTTGACAGGGGCCGGGAAGAGGGATAAAGGAGGGTAAAGACAGGGAACATACCAATATATTCAGAAGCTGAGAAAGCGCCCTGCCACTTGGTTAGAATCAACAGACTCTACCTCCCCGACAGGAACTACACGTCCTGAGATATTTATGAATGTTGCAAAAGGGATCAAACATCACCACCCTTTTAGGAAAATGACTTAAAAACTCAATGAGGCAATTTACAAGCTCTGAGGCCTCCTGACCAAATGATGGAAAATTTCTTTGGAAGTTCCATGATTCATTTCCAATTCTCAAGAAACACACACACACACACACACACAGAGAGAGAGAGAGAGAGAGAGAGAGAGAGAGAGAGAGAGAGAGAGCACTACAACCAGACCTGCTACATCTCACAACTCTCCACCTTGTTAGCTAAGGAGCAACTCGCCCACCACTTGCTGGGACGCAACTCACCTGTCATTTCCTTCATCGTGACATGCACCAACCGTGCCACCTCCCCTGCCCATATTCGGTTTCTCACCACCAAGCTTCCAAAAAAAGTGTATGATGGCTTCAGCCATGACGGGGCGGCCAGCAGACCTACACATTCTTCAAGGATTTATTTGGTTTAACTGATGGAAGATTCTGCAATCGGGAAACAACAAAATGAACAAGCACGAGGAAAAGGTTTCCTTGATCCTGAATCTGGAAGTAAAATGTATTGACACAAAGCAATGAAGGCCAGGAATGCTAAATGAGAAACCACAACTTGATTCTCAAAATTAAACATCAAGTTTTTGTATGTTCTCAGGGTCTCTAAAAGTTCCATTTTAAAGCAAACCAAAACTACAGC